>SJYC01102441.1:0-29185 GCA_006408675.1 Madoqua kirkii | reverse complement strand
GGAGATTATGTACACCTGTGGCTGATTCATGTCAATGTATGGCAAAACCAATACAGTATTGTAAAGTAGAATAAAGTATTTAAAAAAATTAAAAAAAAAATAAAGTCTTAAAAAAAATTTACCATGATAACCAATGTGTAGCGTACCATTCAGCGTTATCAGTTACTTTCACATCTTGTGCAAGCATCATGATCTCTACCTGCAAAAGCTTTTCATGAGCCCAAATAGAAACTCTGATAATTTTGCAATAATTTCCCCTGCTGCAACCTCTGGCAACGTCTAATCTACTTTCTGTCTCTAGAAATTTGCCTGGTCTAGATATTTCATCTAAGTGGAATCAAACAGTATTTGACCTTTTGTGGCTGATTTTATTTCACTTAGCATAATATCTTTCAAGATTCATCCATAATGTAGCATGAGTCAGAATTTCCTTCCTTCTTATGGCTGAATAATATTCTGTTACATGCAGAGACCACATTTGGTTTATCTTGTCATCTGTAGGTGGGCACTTGTGATAGTTGCAGCTTTTGGCTATCCTGAATAATGCTGCAGTGGATTTGTTATTGTTGTTCAGTTGCTAAGTTGTGTCAGACTCTTGGCAACCTTGTGAACTGCAGCATGTCAGCCTTCCCCATCCTTCACTATCTCCCAGAGTTTGCTCAAACTCCTGTCCATTGTGTTGATGTTGCCATACAACCACCTCATCCTCTGTCACCAGCTTCTCCTGCCCTCAGTCTTTCCCAGCATCTGGGTCTTTATCAATGAGTCAGCTTTTCACATCAAGTAGCCAAAGTACTGAAGCTTCAGCTTAAGCATCAGTCCTTCCAGCGATCATTCAAGATTGCTTTTCTTTAGGATTAACTAGTTTGATCTCCTTGCTGTCCAAGGGACCCTGGAGTCTTCTCCAGCATTGCAATTTGAAAGCATCAGTTCTTCAGTGCTCAGCAGGGAATGTGGGCATATAATATTTGAGTCCCTGTTTTCATGTATTTTATATACCCAGGAATGGTGTTACTGAGTCACATAGTTATTCTATGTTAGCTTTGTGAGGAATCACCAAATAAATTACATTTTTGAATGGATGACATATGCTCACAGAACAAGTCTTTAGAAGTGGAAGATTACAAAAAACTTCTTTTTCACCCCTTTGTCTTTAGCCTTCATTTCCCCTCCCTAAAGGCAATTCGTATTACTTTTTACATTCTTTCAGAAATAGTCTATGAACTTACAAACATATATACATATTCTTTCCTTCTACACAAATGTTAGAATACTATAAACACGTTTCTGAATTTTTAAAAAACTAATTTATCAGTGTATCCTGGAAATTCTTTGATATTTGCACTTAGAGAGATGCCCATTTTTAAAAACAAAAGGACAGTATTCCAAATCCATGCCATAATCTTTAAACCAGTTCTCTTTTGGTGGGCATTGAATCATTTCAAATTTTTTGCTACTCCAAAATTCCAAAATACCTATTTTGCTATGTGTGCTGATGCACATAAGTTGTCTTTCACATTGGTTAGAAAAATCTCAGAAGTAATATTTTTGGTCTTGAATACCAAGTATTTTTTATTCTGTTTGTAAAAGATAGTTCCCTTGTATCCTTGTGTTTTTGTTTTTTTAAAGCAAAGATGACTTCAAAATGTAGACATTTGGAAATGTCCTATAAAAATCTCCTATCTTTAGACAAAACATTCTTGCGTCAATTTGTAGAAATCAGACTACTCACATTTTCTTGTTCTTGGGACTCTGTTAGTTCTATATCAGTGTCTTTGCTTTTTTGCTTTTTTCAATGTAGCAGTTTTTTAATTTCCTTAATGATGAAATTTTTTAATTGTGTTCAGGAAATTAGCAGAAATGACTTAGACTTTCACTGCCATAAAAAACAAACGGCTCTGGAATTTTAAACTATAAGCTGTTGCTAAGTTTAAGTCAATGAAGAGGAAATTTTATGTGCCAGCATGTCCAGTCTCCCTTCTTAATCCAGTCCTTAGAAAACAACAGTTCCTGACTGCTAAGAATTCTAACCTCTTCTGAAACATCCTCACAACATGGAGGTGGTGAAATGACAGCAGCTGGTGTAGGGCAAGAAATTGAGCCCCTATTGTGAAGAATTCCTTATGATTTTAAAAGCAAAAGAAGAGCTAGTGGGCACCAGGTCATCATGCAGGCAATCGCTTTATCCACTTTAGAACAATTTTATAAAATTGCATTCTCAGGCTTTTTGTTAAAATAAATTTTTCTTTCAAAACTCACTAACTCTCACGGCAGTGCTACGTATGATAGCTAGAAATTGGAAATAAATGTCCAATAATGGGGAGATGATTAACTAAATTATGTTATAGCCACTCATGGATATGACTTCTTACAGCCGCAAAACAACTACTGGGATCGCTTCCTAGCACAGTACTTCTGGTGGCTGCAGTGTTAAAACGGCCCTAACGCAAAGCCGCAATCACAAGACAGTCACAGATGTGGCAGACTGATACTATCAGCCATTACAGTTTTTCCTTAAATGTGTTTACTTCCCCCTCAGCAACTGGAGATTTGAAGGAGGCCTTGCTCTAGGATGACGCTCTCACAGAGGAGTAAGGGCACAAAGATATCAGCTTCTTAGATGTAAGGAACTGGGTAGAGATCTCTGAGCTGAGGCAGGAGCTTAAAGAAATAAGAGTGTGAACGAAAATGTGGTACATATATACAATAGAATATTACTCAGCCACTAAAAGGAATGAAATTGGGTCCTTTCTAGAGACATGGATGGTGGATGGACCTAGAGACTGTCATATAGAGTGAAGCAAGTCAGAAAGAGAGAAACAAATACTGTATATTAATGCATATATGTGGAATCTGAAAAAAATGGTGTAATCATGTTTACAAAGCAGAAAACAGAGGCACAGATCTAGAGAACAAATGTATGGACACCAAGGGGCAAAGACGGCAACAGGATGAACTGGGAGATTGAGACTGACATATATCCAGTATTGATGCTATGCAGGCAGGCTAAGTCACTTCAGTCATGTCTGACTCTCTTTGACTCCAGGGACTGTAGCCCTCCAGGATCCTCTGTCCATGGGATTCCCAGGCAAGAATATTGGAGTGGGTTGCCAAGCCGTCCTCCAGGGGATCTCCCTGATCCAGGAATCGAACCCACATCTCTTTTATCTCCTGCATTGACAGGTGGGTTCTTCACCATTAGTGCTGGTACGATGTAGAAAATAGATAATGAGAACTTACTGTATAGCACAGGGAACTCTGCTCAACGCTATGAGGTGACCTAAAAGGGAAGGAAACCCATAAAAGGGGGGATATATGTATATATAGCTGATTCACTGTGTTGTATAGTAGAAACTAACACAGCATCGTAAAGCAACTATACTCCAAGAAAAGAAAGTAAAATAAAGAAATGAGTGAGACCCTGTCCTTTGTCCTCAAGTAGAATTCCAGGGAGAACAGGACAGGCCCTATTCGCTCTCAAACAGGATATGGAGCCTCGAGGATCTGAACCTTGCTTCCAGGGAACACTCAGAAATGATTATCAGCCTACAGGATGTGGAAGCAATAGAAGAGAAAGGACAGAAAGGCAGGTGTGCAAGGAGAAGGCTGAGGCCCACAGGCTACAGTAAACAGATGCCAGAAGGGCTTGAGCCAGATCAATGCTGAGCACTAGGAGCCCTTTTCCAAAGACCCAGGGCCCCGAGAGTCTATACCAAGGTTGTGGGAGAGGAGGAAAGACCAGGGAGCATCCTGATGGACTGAATATGAAGCAGAGATAACCACAAATCATTGAATTTGGTCACATTTATCAGGAAGTAACTAAACTAATCTTCCTTCTATTGTATGGAAGTAAAACTTGAGACAGAACTCCAAGTGAGTTTTGGGAAAAGGAAATAAATCATAATTCAGAAAGTATGTCTATATATGAATGTAGACCAAAAAGAAAATAGGAAAATAAAAAGCAAATTGTCAAGGTGGTGAGAATGTGGGATGTCTAATATTTTTAATTTTTGTGACTGCTGAAATGCTGCCTGTCCCTTTAAAAACAGAGTCCTAATTCAAGCAGTGGCTTTCCTCAGGCTCCCTCCTTGCTCTTCTCTCAGGTAGAGTCCCCTCCTCCGTCCCCTCCCCCTCAGCATGGCGCAGTCAGAAGAGGGGTTTTCGGCTCAGAGTAGGGTCTCAGGATCTCTAAGACAGCCTAAGAGGCGCTCATTGTCCTTCTCCTGTGACGAGACTCTTTACTTTTTGAGAATTTGAGATTTATAGATCATATTTCATCGCCATAAACATCAAGAGCTGGTATAAATCCTCTCATTGTTGTAGATTTTGCAGCAGTAATGTTGCCAGAAATAATAAATGTGGCTGGGGCTTCGTGTTTCTTTATGGGGAGAATTGCACTCCACAGTGGTATCAGTTATGGGAGAGTTGGTCTGTAGCTTCTCTGTGGTTTGGGACTTGGCCCATTTTATTTTGTGTTTGGCAAATCTTTTCAAATGCAGTAAACCTTTCTGGACTTCAAGTTCTTTCATCTGTAAATGAAGGAGTTGGTGAAAATTATTGCTAGTCCACTAGAAAAGCTGGCTCTATTTAGCATGACTTTGCATATTATATGTGAGACTTTGCATACTGTGTGTGCACACACACAAAATTTTTTCATTGGTTGTTTTTTTTTTTAATGGCAAGCTTTTAAAAAAGAATTTATTTATTTATTTTTTTATTATTTATGGCTGGGTGGGTCTTCATCGCTCCTTGTGGGTGGGTTTTCTCTAACTGCAGAGAGCAGGGGTTACTCTGCAGTTGCTATGCGTGGGCTTCTCATTGCCGTGGCTTCGGTTGTGGAGCACAGGCTCTAGGCAGGGGGGCTTCAGTAGTGTGGGGCATGGACTTAGATGCTCCATGATGCGTGGGGTTTTCCCAGACCAGGGATAGAACCTGTGTCCCCTGCATTGGCAGACAGTTTTGTTTTTTTTTTTTTACCATCGAGCCACCAAGGAAGCCTCCAAAATGGCAAACTTTTAAATGTAAGAATGTTCAGGGTTAGTCCAGCATGTGTAACTTAGACTTCAGTCTAGGCTTCAGTCTAGGCTTGATAACCTTTGGCAGGCATGTCCCTCAGTGCAAATAAGACGTCTCAAATGAGACTCGGAAAAACTCTTATGAAACTACACGACAGCCCAGTCATTTTCATTCTCATTTTAAAAAAAGAATCTTTCCTTTCTTTCCTCTCTCTGCCAAGGCATGTGCTCAGACTCAAAATGATTGCTGGCCTCTGTGTGGTATTAATCTTTCTGCTGAGAAACCATTTATCTAATTTCTGGAATCAAATAACAACATCTAAATTATCTAAATCCAAACTTCTCTTGCCACATTCTGTCATCTCTGCCTTAATGTAACCTCTTCTCCAGGAATTTTACACAATTTGGAGGTTATCCCACAAGATAAAATGTGAAACCAGCCATGGGCATACTTAAATTTCATATTTTTCTTCTTCTTTTATTGTAACTGCAGCTTAAATTTCTTTAATTTCAGAATCACTTTAAGACAGTGATTCTGAAACATACCCAACGTGTTCTTTCAGCTTGGTATGTAAATTATAGGATATGGTAATTATAGGATGTAGATTTTTCTTTAAACCTAAGAAATTTTTATCTATCAAGCAATTACTTTAAAAAAAAAAGAAAGAAAATGTTCATCTGATTTTAAAAAAAATTAAGGTAAAGTATCTCTCCTAGATTTCTGGGAGAAATGAGAATATTTCCTCTTCCCCTGGAATGAGCAAAGTTTTGTAGTCGAGCTACAACGGTACAAGGTAAAGAGCACAAGCTGAAGTCCTAAAGACATGATCTGAGCCCCAGTTACACTCAGCAACTGTTGTATGATGTAGACAATTTACCATAATCACTCTTGGCCTCAGCTGCCTCATCTACAGAATGGAAATCATTTGCATCCATTTCATGTGAGAAGTGATGAAAGAATTAAATAAAGGAATGCATAAAAAGCATGTTGGATGTGGAATGACTCAAAAGTGATTTGATAACATTATTAATCAATCAACAACCAGTGATTTCAATTAGAAAGCTTGTACACCCTCAAATGCCTAAAGTTAAAACAAACCCAAACTGAACTCACATTATGTTTTGGAATACATTTTATTTTATATTTGGGAGGAAGGTTAATCAAGTCAATAATGAGGAATCCAAAAATTGATTCCTATGAGGAGTCAGCTATAGATTTCTGGAAGGACATCTCTAGACAGAGTTTCAATCATGTGCCTCTACTTGTCACAAAATGAAGAAGCACCAGTCACAGGAACCAAAGTAAGTTGTCCTTGTCCAGCAATAGTCATCTCATCATTTAAAATGGGTCACATTCAACATCCTTTTAAGAAAACACTTGTTTCTAACATAAATACTAATTTCTAAATAATTGATAGAAATTAATAGTATTAATTCTAAATAGTTTCTAAATAGTTGAACCAGTCACCCTAAAGGAAATCAACACTGAGTATTCACTGGAAGGATGCTGAAGTTGAAGTTCCAGTATTTTGGCCCCCTAAAGTAGAGAGGTGACTCATTGGAAAAGACCCTGAGGCTGGGAAAGATTGAAGAAAGGAGGATAAGGGGACAACACAGGATGAGATGACTGGATGGCATCACTGACTCAATGGACTTGAGCTTGAGCAAACTCCGGGAGATAGTGAAGGACAGGTAAGCCTGGTGTGCTGCAGTCCATGGGACTACAAAGAGCTGGACATGACTTTAGTGACTGAACAAACAACAATAAATAGTTGACCTGAGAATTGTGATTCTTTATCCCTGCTCAACTTTAGTGTGAGCTAGCACATTTCCAGATGATGAATATCCTGGAAATAACATAGTAATTTCTTACATGAGCTGGTCCTTGACAGTTTTTAAAAATTACTTTCACATCTATTCATACGGGTTCGGTAGAGCAGATATTATTATTCTCCTTGTTGGTGAAAAAATGGAGTGCCCAGAAAGGCAGAAATGATAGATTCGAAAGGTCATATGCCTGTAGACAACAGAGCTGGGAAGAACCCAGATCTCCAGACATCCGGTTCCCAATTACTTTCAGATTCTCCAGAGGAGGTTCCTCATACCATCACTCATGGCCAAATTGTAAGCATCATCTGGCACTATTCTACAGCTGTAGGAAGCATGAAGAGTTTGAGAAATTTCAAAACTGCATTTTCCAATGCAGTTTAATATCAAAATACAGATGCATTTAAATCAACTTCCTGTTTCACTGCATGTATCAACTTCGTAGTGATAACGGTGCAAAATGCACTGTTTCACTTACAAATTTTTTACCAGGGCAGCAAAATCATGCATGTGAAGGTTCCATAAGCAAAAATGGTTTCCTCCTCAGAAACCACCCATGCATGGCACAAACTGTTTTACGTTTTCTAGTTGGATCAATCGGTTATACTCTGTCTTTTGGCTTATTCAGACATGGTACAAAGCTCAATGTTAGGCTGTGGGTTATGATTTCTTCTCCCTGATCTCTAGTCCTATTTGAGTTGTCAAAGACAGACTTCTAGCTGGTTGAGAGCTGGTTGCACCTCCAAGGACAGTTTTGGTTTCTAGAGCAGACCTTTTGTTTTTTGCAGAGATTCCCACAGCTATTTTTGGTTCAGCATGGATGAGGCTCTAGGTTATGAGTCAGAACATGGAGGCTTGGCCTGGTTCTGTAGAGAATTATGGATGCTGAGAAGGAACCAGGAAAAAGTAAGGGGATCAGAGAACTCGTTATAGGAACTGGTGTGGGGCTGACAGGTCTGGTAGAAAAGTTAGCAATTTAAAGACTCCGATCTCTCTAGGGTGGGAGGGCTCGGGAAGATAGCCTGTGTTCCTTGGTCAGGCTGGCTGAATGCTGATTGCTGTTTCCCTCCATCTGCTTTGTGCTGGATTCTATTCTTTTTCCAACAGCCAAAATTATACTCGTTGCTAGGCATGTGACCCTGGCAGGGCAGTTCTGAGACTGAGAAGAGAGGAAGGAAGAGAGGGGGTGAGCTTGGGGAGGGCCCATGACGGCTCCTCCTTTTTCCTTTTTCCTGAGAATACAAGCTCACAGGTTTGAAATTATTCCATAAATATATATTTTATAATTTGGAGTTAACACAGGAGATGAGCAATAATGTGGAGACACAGAGAAGGGGGGAAATGTGAAATATGATTCTGGGATATGTATGTGTGCCACTGGAAGTTTGAATGAGTGATACACATACCATTTTGAAGTGACTGTCAAAGCAAGTGGGACTATTGTGAGACCAAAGTGAAATGACACACAGTGAATTTGAAATTTGATGACTTCATTTCCCAGTTTCTACAGAATAAGCTTGAAATGGCCCATCTTTAATGTGCTCTGTGAACTCCCAGGCATGAGATAAAATCTGCAATAGATGCTACTTTGCCAGGCTCTCTAACCATGGATCCCAGGGTCACTCCATCAGAATATATCTTAAAGTTCTTTCCAGCTCTAAAAAGTGCTATAATTTTAAAAGAAGTGCAGATTTCAGGAGACAAATTAATATGCTAAGGAAAAATATCCTTTCAGGCTCCAAATAGTTAAAAACAAATCTTACAGATACTTATTAAACCATATTCTATAGGGAACTATTAACTGGGATGAGCGAAGCTGAGATTCATCCTACTCTCCTGATTAGCTTATCACAGCTCCCCAAAATTCATGATTCACTGCTCAGCCCAATGAGCTCATTTGTCAACTAAATGTATTTTTGTGACTTATTTCAATTTCATGAAAAAATTATTTTTCTTTTTTGTTCAGTGTGTTTTAGAGACCAAAAGGACATTGTTGCATCAATAAAATGCAAGAGTTGACAGAAATATAATGCAGTTTTGTAAACATAAATTGTTCCCTAAAACTGGGAGACTGAAAAGGATGCAAGGAATTTAACTGTAAACAGACTGTTTTTAAGTTATCTCAGAAACAGTCTTATGGTGACTTTCTTAATAAAAGCATTTGAGAAGGCAAAGAATAAAGGTCATCTGTAAAAACACAGATCATCATTAATATTTACGGCCATATATCCTGTTCTAGGGGCTTCCCAGGTGGCACTGGTGGTAAAGAGCCTGCTTGACAATGCAGGAGACTTTAGAGACACAGGTCTGATCCCTGAGATGTGAAGATCCCCTGGAGGAGGGCACGGCAACTCACCCCAGTATTCTTGCCTGGAGAATCCCATGGACAGAGGAGCCTGGAAGGCTACATAGGGTTGCAAAGAGTTGAACACAAGTGAACTAGCTTAGCATGCATGCATATATGCTGTTCTAGATGAATACTACATCATCTTGGCTGTGCCCTTGTAAACATTTATAAAATAAAAGTGCCTGGGTTCCCTTCAGGAAATTCTGATCCAGTAAGGCTGGAGTGAAGCTAAGCTTTCTGTATTTTTGTGAAATGGTGATTACGATACGTGGGAACTCACCCGTCCTGCAGGATGGGTGAGTCTTACGCTGCACTGCCCAGAGGCCCTCACTGTGGGCTCAAGACAGCCATTCCCTCAGCTGCTGAGAGTGCTGGCTGCTGCCCCTCACCACTCATGCAGGGTGGTCCTTCTCAGGAACTGCCCTCCAGAGGCCAAAGGAGCCTACCTCACTCAAGGTCATACCCATTTCCGGGAGTCAGCCTACATCCAATGACCGGTCAATGGGAAGACAAGATTATAAAGGCCCAAACTTCTTGCCTTAATGCGGAACAACCCTGAAGTGGTCTGGAATCCTGTCAATGAATGGGAGATACAGCTGGCACAGTGGTAAAGAATCTGCCTGCCAGTGCTGGAGAAGAAAGAGATGCCTTTTGGATCCCCAGATTGGGAAGATCTCCTGGAATAGGAAATGGCAACCCACTCCGGTATTCTTGCCTGGTAAATCCCATGGACAGAGGAGCCAGTTGTAGAGTTGGACATGGGTGGGCATGGAGCCAAGCTGCCAAGATGCTATGGGATGCAGTTGGTCCGAAACACTTGGCCTCAAAGCTGTTTTTGCCTTCTGCTGTTAGTGTCCCAGACAAGGCACATCACTTCTTTCATCTCAGTTTTAACTTTAAAAATGAGGCAAAGAAAAAGATACATATTGCAATCCCCAGACCAATCACTAAAAAAATGAAAAGGTATTAAATGCTAATAAAGGCATCAAACAGAAAAAAAAATGTACAGCAACAATAATAACAACAACAAAACTATATGATTTACTTTCAAGAGTAGTTGTGAAAATTCAGTAAGAGTCTGTAGATAGAAATTGTGAATCATATAAAATGCTGTGAGCTTCCCTGGTGGCTCAGTGGTAAAGAATCTGCCTGCCAGTGTAAGAGACACAGACTCAATCCCTGATCCAGAAGGATCCCATACACCCTGGAGCAACTAAGCCCGTGCACCGAAACTATTAAGCCTGTGCTCTAGAGCCTGGGACCCACAGCTAATGAGACTTTGTGCTACAACAAGACAAGCCACCACAATGAGAAGCCCATGCTCTGCAACTAGAGAGCAGCCCCCACTTGCCACAACTAGAGAAAAGTCCATAAGCAATGAAGACCCAGCATACCATAAATAAATAAATGAATATTTAAAAAATGCTGGTAGTTGCCATTGTAAATTGTTCTTAAAAAGGCCCACATATTTATATGTGAAAAAAGATATCAAAGTACTACGTGGCACTGGAGGTCAAAAAATGGTTTAAGCTCTAAATGTATATGTACTTAACATTCTCCACTGTATAGGTTCAATGAATTGAAACAATAAAATGTAGTGATTTTCTTGGGCTTCTCTGGTGGCTTACTCGGTAAAGAATCTGCCTGCAATGCAGGAGACCTGGGTTCCATCCCTGGGTCAGGAAGATACCCTGGAAAAGGGCATAGCAATCCACTCCAGGTTTCCTGCCTGGGAGATCCCATGACAGAGGAACCTGGTGGGCTACTACTGTGCATGGGGTTGTAAACAGTTGGACATGACTGAGTGATGAAACCACAACCAGTGATTTTCTTTATTTTTCTGTTCCTATACAGAGCTAAAATCAGTCATAAAAAGAACCAGTCCCACGTGTCAAGACAATTCAGCAGGAAAAGAATATACTTGTCAACAAATGTTGCTTGAACAACTAAATATTCCACAAACAAAAGAACAAAGTTAGACCTCTATCTCACAGCATACACAAACAGTAACTCAAAATTAATCAAGTCCTAAATATAAGAGCTGAAACTATAACATTCTTAGAAGGGAAGAGGATAAATCTTCATGATTTTGGACCAGACAATGGTTTTCCAGCTATGAAGCCGAAGTACAAGCAATAAAGGGAAATGAAGATAATGAACTTCATCAGAATTTAAAACTTTAGTGTTTCAAAGGACAGTATCAAGAAAGTAAAAATGAAACACACTGAATGGAAGAAAATATTTGTGAATCATAAATCTGATTTATATGTAGAACATATAAAGAACTCTTACAACTGAATAATAAAAAGACAACCTAATTTAAAAATGGACAATGATAATACACAACTGGCCAATAAACAAAAAAATACTCAGTATTATCCGTCACCAGGAAAATTCAAATCAAAACCACATGAGATGCCATTTTACATCTACTAGGATGACTACAGTCAAAAAGAGAGGTGATTGTAATTATTAGTAATGATACCGAAAAATTGGAAACCTCATATACTATGGGAATGTAAAATGGTGTTGCCACTTTTGAAAACATTCTGACAGTTCCTTAAAATGTTAAACATAGAGTTACCATGTGATCCAGTAATTTTACACCTAAAGTAAAGAAAACATGTCTGCACATAAAAACCAGTACAGAATATTTATGGTAGTGGCTCAGACAGTAAAGCATCTGTCTACAATGCGGGAGACCCGAGTCTGATCCCTGGGTTGGGAAGATCTCCTGGAGAAGGAAATGGCAATCCACTCCAGTACTCTTGCCTGGAAGATCCCACGGACAGAGGAGCTTGGTGGGCTACAGTCCATTGGGTCGCAAAGAGTCGGACACGACTGAGCGACTTCACTTCCACTTCTATTTGTAATAGCCAAGAAGTGGAGACAAACCAAGTATCTACCAACTGATGAACGGATAAGTCCTTTTATATGACACATATACAGATAATGGGATATTATCTGACAATAAAAATAAATGAAATACTGATACATTTTATAACATAGATGAGCCTTGGAACATTTAGCTAAGTGAAAGAAGCAGGTCACAAAAGGCCACATATTGTATAATTCCATTTACATGTGGCATTTCTAGATGCCACAAAGACCAGGCAAATCTACAGAGAAAGAAAGTATCAGTGGTTGCCAGGGGCTAAGAAAAGGAAGAATAGGCAGTAACTGCTAATAGGTACGGAGTTTCATTCTGGAGTGATGAAAATGTTGTAAAATTGATTCAGAGATAGCTGCACACAACCCTGTGAGTATACTAAAAATGACTGAATCATCCACTTTGGGTGCATTGTATGGTATGTGAATTATATCTTAATAAAAGTGTTATTAAAGAAAACAATCACATGAGCTGAAAAAGACAGAGGGTAACAAGAATTTTAATATAACCTTGGGAAAATGTTTTGACTATTTTGCTTTCATTTTTAAGTGAACACAACTCACTGTCTGCCTTTAAATAAATCAAATCACAAGTCTAATGCGTGGGAAAGAGACTGGCCAGGAAAAAATGACTGCTCTGGGTGCATTCAGAGTCCCTCAAAAACAGACTCAAAAATTCTCAGCGACTGACACAGATTTAAGGACTCAATAACCTACTGCTAGCTGAACAAAAGTCATGTCTGCTAGGAAAATGACAGTATTTTAAAACTGGGCTTTCAAAAGTCATTTCAGCAGTAAATCCAAGAACATCTGCAGTAACAGCTTCTACCAAAATGCTAAAAAGCTTACCTGTGAGCTTTAAGTATCCTCTGAGCAATGGCATCACCAATCTTGTTGAACACAACTCTGTCATCAGAGCAGCTTATGAAAAACTGGTTCTATGAAAAATAAATGAGATAATTATATAATAAATTTATGTCTTAGAAGTATGCATGTAAGGAAAACATGTTATATAATTTTAAAATTACACTGATATTTAAAAAAAATATTTCCCTGAGCAGATATGTTCTGATCCTGAAAATGACACTGGGAATAACTGAGATGAGAATGACTATATAAAGTTATATGAGAATAACTATATAAGGAAGTCTCATCTCACTCTGGGTCTCATGCAGTTCTAAAAAATATCACTTATATCATCTTCCACACAACTCTTTGTTACCATTTCCAGTTCTTCTAAAGTATTGGGCTTCTCTGGGTCCCAGATAGTTTGAATCCAATCAAAAGGCAAACCATTCCACATCACAGTAATCCAAGTCTATGCCCCAAGCAGTGATGCTCAAGAAGCTGAAGTCAAATGGTTCTATGAAGACCTACAAGACTTTCTAGAACTAACACCAAAAACAAATGTCCTTTTCATCATAGATGGTTAGAATGCAAAAGTAGGAAGTCAAGAGATATCTGGAGTAACAGTTAAGTTTGGCCTTGGAGTACAAAATAAAGGAGGGCAAAGGCTAACAGAGTTTTGCCAAGAGAACACACTGGCCATAGCAAACACCCTCTTCCAACAACACAAGAGACAACTCTACACGTGGACATCACCAGATGGTCAATATTGAAAATCAGATTATTATATTCTTTGTAGCCAAAGATGAAGAAGCTCTATACAGCCAGCAAAGATATGACCTAGAGCTGACTGTGGCTCAGATCATGAGCTTCTTATTGCAACATTCAGGCTTAAATTGAAGAAAGTAGGGAAAATCACTAGACCATTCAGGTATGATTGAAATCAAATCCCAAATCCCTTATGATTAGACAGTGGAGGTGGAGAACAGACTCAAGGGATTAGATCTGATAGAATACCAGAAGAACTATAGACGAAGCTTCGCAACACTATACAGGAGGTGGTGACCAAAGCCATCCTCAAGAGAAGGAAATGCAAAAGGCCAAAATGGCTGTGTGAGGAGGCCTTGCGAATAGCTGAGAAAAAAAGAGAAGCGAAAGGCAAAGGACAAAGGGAAAGATACATGCAACTGAATGCAGAGCTCCAGAGAACAGCAAGGAGAGATAAGAAAGCATTCTTAAGTGAACAATGCAAAGAAATAAAGGAAAATAACAGAATGGAAAGACTAGAGATCTCTTCAAGAAAATTGGAGATACCAAGGGAACATTTCAGGCAAAGATGGGCACAATAAATAACAGAAACAGCAAAGACCTAACAGAAGCAGAAGAAATTATAAAGAGGTGGGAAGAATACACAGAAGAACTAACAAAAAAGGTCTTAATGACCCAGTAACCATGATGGTGTGGTCATACCTACATCCAGACATCCTGGAGTATGAAGTCAAGTGGGCATTAGGAAACATTAATATGAACAAAATTGGTAGAGGTGATGGAATTCTAGCTGAGCTATTTTAAATACTAAAAGATGATGCTGGGAAAGTGCTCAAGAGGCCAGCAAATTTGGAAAACTCAGCAGTGGCCACAGGACTTTGAAAGGTCAGTTCTCATTCCAATCCCAAAGAAAGGCAATGCCAAAGAATGCTCAAACTACCATAAAATTGGGCTCATTTCACACGCTAGCAAGGTAATGCTCAATTCCTTCAAGCTAGGCTTCAACAGTACATGAGCCAAGAACTCCCAGATGTACACACTGAATTTCAAAAAGGCAGAGGAACCACAGACCAAATTGCCAATATCCATTGCATTATAGATAAAGCAAGGGAATTTCAGAAAAATACCTACTCTGGCTTCACTGACTATGCTAAAGCCTTTGACTGTGTGGATCACAACAAACTGAAAAATTCTGAAAGAGATGGGTATACCAGACCATTTTACCTATCTCCTGAGAAACCTGTATGCAGGTCAAAAAGCAACAGTTAGAACCGGACATGGAACAATGGACTGGTTCAAAATTGGGAAAGGAGTAGGTCAAGGCTGTATATTGTCACCCTGCTTATTTAATTTGTATGCAGAGTGCATCATTCAAAACGCCAGGCTGGAAGACTCACAAGCTGGAATCAAGATCGTTGGGAGAAACATCAACAACCTCAGATATGCCAATTTGTTGTTGTTTTTGTCTTTCAGTCACTAAGTCTTGTCCAACTCTTTGCAACCACATGGGGACTGCAGCATGTCAAGTTTCCCTGTCCTTCACCATGTCCTGGTGTTTGCTCAAACTCATTTCCATTGAATCATTGATGCCATCCAACCATCTCATCCTCTGTTGCACCATTCTCTAGATGATACCACTCTAATGTCAGAAAGCAAAGAACTAAGAGCCTCTTGATGAGGGTGAAAGAGAAGAGTGAAAAAGCTGGCTTGAAACCCAACATTCAAAAAACTAAGATCATGACATTCAGTCCTATCACTTCATGGCAAATAGATGGGGAAAAAGTGGAAATACTGATAGATTTTATTTTCTTGGGCTCCAGAATCACTGCAGATGGTGACTGAAGCCATGAAATTAAAAGATATTTGTTCCTTGGAAGAAAAGCTGTGAGGAACTTAGAGTATTAAAAAGCAGAGATAGCACCTTGCCAAAAAAGGTCTGTCTAGTCAAAGCTATGGTTTTTCCAGTAGTCACATACAAACGTGAGAGTTGAACCATAAGGAAGGCTGAGCACCAAAGAATTGATGATTTCGAACTGGGTGCTGGACAAGACTTTTGAGAGTCCCTTGAACAGCAAGGTGATTAAACTAGTCAATCCTAACGGAAATCAACCCTGAATATTCATTGGAAGGTCTGATGCTATAGGTGACGGTCCAATACTTTGGCTACCTGATGCAAAGAGCCGACTTATTGGAAAAGACCCTAATGCTGGGAAAGATTGATGGCAGGAGGAGAAGGGGGAAACAGAGGATGAGATGGTTGGATGGCATCACTGACTCAATGGACATGAATCTGAGCAAACTCCAGGTGATAGTGAAGGACAGGGAAGCCTGGTGTGCTGCAGTCCATGGGGTCACAAAGAGTTGAACACTACTTAGTGACTGAACAACAGCAACATATCATCTTAGTCAAGCAGAAAGCTAAACAATTGTGCAATTCTGCAAATTCCTTGCAGATTAACTTCTTAGAATGGTAGGAACATTCTGAACTTAATAGGGAAATCAGGTTTTCCAGACACACTGTGTAGATGCTTATGATCAAAAATCCTATACTGGTAAACATTCTATCTCATGCTAAGTTTACTTTCTGAACAGGGTAGATGGCAGAATCCTCGTTTAATTTTCTCCACTATTTCCTATTATCTGCTTTGGCCTATCACATTTGTTTAGGTCTCTTACTATTCCTGAACTTCTATTTTTAAGTAGTTATAAATCTCTCTTGCAAGTATGTTGTACTATATAAGTCAATCAATAAGATGGAAAGAGAAATATTTTTTTTTTGCTTTAAGTACTTCTGCTTATAAATTCATGCATCATTATTTAAAACTGTTACTAAAAAAACCAGGTACAAGATGATTATTATAATAGTATAAAAGATTTAGCTGCTGCATAAAGGACTGTTGAAAATTAAGTACAAACGTTATGAATATTACATATTATATTTACTATACAAATTGTTTTAACATACCTGTAATTTACAAGTATAGTCATCACAGAGTAACCTCTGCTAATCATCTTAAGATAAAGCGTTAAACAGGCAATAACTCAAAATAGGATTATTATCCTTTGGCCACATTATCATTTTTACTATTGCACAAGCTTTTAAACTTCAGTGCATAAATCTGTTAACAGCTTCCAAAAGATAAACTTAGAAGAAGCCTTTGCTCAAAAACTCACTTGAGAATATGTTTCCCCTTTAGGTAGCAAACAATCAAAATCTCAGGGGCTACCAAACCATGTCTGTTCTTCTGAATTCCTATCACAGAGAAGCTTAGCATTCCTCAGCAGCTGTAACACACGCTCACGTCCTTCAGCTTCTCCTTTTTTGGATACATGAGGGTGCATGCCAACCACCTACTTTGGCTACAGGCGTTTCAACCAAGTTTATGTCCATAGCCACGTGCACCCACATGGCATTACTGACCTTGTTTACTGCCATGGTAACATTACAAAGAAAAGTGGATTTAATCTATGAAAAAGAGACAAAGCAAAAGGATGCAGGGCAAAGGGTGAACCAGCTATTAACATCTTGCATTATTACTGAACAACTGTTAAAAGTGTAATACTAACAGTATTAGTTTTACTAAACTCTAGACTTTATTCAGATTTTACTAATTTTTCCACTAATGTCCATTTTCTGTTGTACGATCCCATCTAGGATATCACACTAAATGTAGCTGCTAATATTTTTAATCAGCCTTCTCTTTCTCTAGGCCTATGAAATAAATTAAGTTCCAATTCTTTCTCACTTGCCTTTAATGAACTGTTACTTCATGGAAGGGAAGGGCTAGAACTCAAGGAGAAGGAAAGTGGGGCTAGAATTTTTTCCCCAGCAACCCCATCTCTTTATTGAATTTGTTACAATATTGCTTCTGTTTTATGTTTTGGTTCTCTGGCCATGACGGCATGTGAGATCTTAGCTTCCCAGCCACGGATGGAATCCACAACTCCTGCATTGCAAAGCAAAGTCTTAATCACTAGACTGCCAGGGAAGTCCCTCAGCACATATATTTTAAAATTCAGTGGGAAAGAAAAGACTAAAATAAAGAGGATAGCTGTGGCCTGAGCTATTTCTCCATGGTCACGACTTTTTATTTTTAAAGGCTATTCCAAGTGTTTGGAGCTGGCTTCAGATCTACTTTGAAGACGATTAAGGTTCCCAAACTAGTAGCTGCAGATTTTCTCCTAGTCTCTAAACACAAACTCTGGGATCTGAAAAAGCTTTATAACAAATAGTAGTTGACACGGAATTGAAGAAGGTGGTACCTGCCCTCAATATTCTTATTTCTCCCTTTTCCATGTTCCTTTTCCTGCCTCTCCCTACTCCAACATCCCTGAACCATGGCATCCAGTGGTCTCTACATTAACCAGTTAAGAGCTTACCCTTGCAGGTGCTCTCCTGAAGCAGCACGCGCCCCATCTTTACACCCTCCAGCTCTAGCCAGATCAAAACTCACATCTCCATGGTGGGATATTTCTGGCTAATAATATTATAAATTGATACATTCTGATAATAAGGACTTGGGGAATTTCTATTAGACTCTCAAGTTAATGAAAATGCAGAGTGAATGTCAGGTATGCCAGGGAAGTCAAATTTCCGGTGACCTCTTCACCTCTTAACACGCACTCATTAATGGAGCGAGGCCTGAGTGGGGACTCTGCACTCTTTGTGTGATGTTACAGGAAGGCAGATTGTCATCCAATTTAAGGAGCAAGACTTACTTCTAGGGATTTCCCTGGTGGTCCAGATGCTAAGAGTCCATCTTGCAATGCAGGGGATGTAAGTCCCATCCCCGGTCAGGCAACTAAGGTCCCACATACCGTGGAGCAAGTGAGCCTGTGGGCTGCAGTTTATGAGCCCAGACTTTCTGGAGCCTGTGTGCCTCTCAACTACAGAGCTTGCGTGTCACAACTAGAGAGTCCATGTGCCACAACAGAAAGATACCACATCACACAACCAAGGTCCCACATGCCACAACTAGGACCCAGTTCAGCCAATAAATAAATCAATGTTTCAAAAAGACTTACTTCTATATAGATATAGTGCTTGCTGTTCTCTATCACATAGATGTAAGCAGCATGGATGGATTCTTCATGGTACTTGATACCAGCAGACCAATCAGCAGCAGAGCGGAGTAACTACAAGGCAACGATCAGAATCAGAAATTAGCAAATGTAAGACAACAGACATGATACCAGAGGAATTAATACAATGAAGTCCACCTTTTTTCTTCAAACAGCTAATTGATTACAGTGGCTTGTGTGACATGTGTGCACTGAGGGAGAGAAGGTGGATAGGGAACTGGTCCTTAGATATAATGCACAATAAAGAAGCGCAGCTGGAAATCCAGTCCTCAATATATGCTCTTCCACCCAGGATTATTTTCATTCATGACTGGAAACCAGGAGGTTGCAGTTTCTAAAAAGAGCATTTCAGAAGCACCTCTTTCGGTGGCTGTGAGTAGGGTGACCATTTGTATTCTTCATTCCATGATGGCCCCACAATTATAACAGAATCCTGGTGCATTAATAACACTTTTACTCTCAAAAGTGTCCTGGTTTGAATCATATGATATGGTCACCCTAGCTCTGACTTGATAATGTAATTACTCTTTTCTCTCAAATATATACTGTTCAGAACCACTATTGTTCATTTGCTAAGTCATGTCCAACTCTTTGCGACCCCATGGACTGCAGCACACCAGGCTTCCTTGTCCTTCACTATCTCCTGGACTTTGCTCAAACTCCTATCCATTGAGTTGGTGATACCATCCAACTATCTCATTTTCTGTCACCCCTTTCTCCTCCTGTGCTCAATCTTTCCCAGCATCAGATTGTTTTCCAATCTTTTCCAATGAATCAGCTCTTTACATCAGGGGGCCGAAGTATTTTAGCTTCAGCTGTAGCATCAATCTGGAGAAGGCAATGGCACCCCACTCCAGTACTCTTGCCTGGAAAATCCCAAGGATGGAGGAGACTGGTAGGCTGCAGCCCATGGGGTCGCTAAGAGTCGGACACGGCTGAGCTACTTCCCTTTCACTTTTCACTTTCATGCATTGGAGAAGGAAATGGCAACCCACTCCAGTGTTCTTGCCTGGAGGATCCCAGGAACAGGGAGCCTGGTGGGCTGCCGTCTATGGGGTCGCACAGAGTCAGACAGGACTGAAGCGACTTAGCAGCAGCAGCAGTAGTAGCAACATCAGTCAGTCCTTCCAATGAATATTTCTAAAGGACTGATTTCTTTTAGTATTGACTGGTTTGATCTCCTTGCTGTTCAAGGGAGTCTCAAGAATATTCTCCAGGACCACAGTTCAAAAGCATCGATTCTTTGGCACTCAGCCTTCTTTATGGTTCAACTCTCACATTTGTACATGACTACTGGAAAAACCATAGCTTTGACTATACAGATCTTTGTTGGCAAATTTCAGAATAATACATTCTAAAATACAAATAGATTCATTAGGACACTTAACCTTGATTCTGATTTTAATTAACTGTCTGATCCTTGATGTTTCTCATTCATACCGCCTCCCTCTCTTCAGACACTCACCTGCTCCCACTTGGATTACAAGAAGAGCTTCCAGCTCAGACACCTAGTATATGGTAAATACATGAATGCACAGTGAGCCTGCCTGGGTTCAAAGCTTAGCTGAGCCACCTAGTTAGGACACTTAACCTTGATTCTGATTTTAATTAACTGTCTGATCCTTGATGTTTCTCATTCATACCGCCTCCCTCTCTTCAGACACTCACCTGCTCCCACTTGGATTACAAGAAGAGCTTCCAGCTCAGACACCTAGTATATGGTAAATACATGAATGCACAGTGAGCCTGCCTGGGTTCAAAGCTTAGCTGAGCCACCTAGTGGCTTTCATCTTGGTCAAGTTCCTTAGCCTCTTTGAGCCTCAGATTTGTTCTATAAAACTGAGTATCCACTTTGCAAGGTTATAAGAGGATTCAAAGAATTACTGTGCAGTTTACAGAAGGAGGCTGAGCACCTAGTAAGTAGTACATAAGTGTTTTTTGTTATTAATGAGAACCTTAGGGGATGCATTTGAGCTGTAGCAGATCATTCCATAGATGCTTCTGACTATAGCTGTGCTACAGTCTGGCCACATGGAAGGCTTTTTCAACACTAAGAGTCCATTGGTTGTAATTTTTTTCAGCATTCTAACCAGTGTTTCAGTATACTGTGGGGCATATAGTAGGTGCTCAATAAATACTTATTACTTGACTTTCCTTAAGCAATATAATGCTATCATAGAAGAATCATTGTAAAAAATATATTCTCTAATCCTGATTTGAAATGAGTACTGAAACTGTTCCTCTTGAGGTCAACTGAAATTAAAAATAAAAGAATAGCCCATACTTATTAGAGAAGGCAATGGCACCCCACTCCAGTACTCTTGCCTGGAAAATTCCATGGACGGAGGTCTGGACTTTGCTCAAACTCCTATCCATTGAGTTGGTGATACCATCCAACTATCTCATTTTCTGTCACCCCTTTCTCCTCCTGTGCTCAATCTTTCCCAGCATCAGATTGTTTTCCAATCTTTTCCAATGAATCAGCTCTTTACATCAGGGGGCCGAAGTATTTTAGCTTCAGCTGTAGCATCAATCTGGAGAAGGCAATGGCACCCCACTCCAGTACTCTTGCCTGGAAAATCCCAAGGATGGAGGAGACTGGTAGGCTGCAGCCCATGGGGTCGCTAAGAGTCGGACACGGCTGAGCTACTTCCCTTTCACTTTTCACTTTCATGCATTGGAGAAGGAAATGGCAACCCACTCCAGTGTTCTTGCCTGGAGGATCCCAGGAACAGGGAGCCTGGTGGGCTGCCGTCTATGGGGTCGCACAGAGTCAGACAGGACTGAAGCGACTTAGCAGCAGCAGCAGTAGTAGCAACATCAGTCAGTCCTTCCAATGAATATTTCTAAAGGACTGATTTCTTTTAGTATTGACTGGTTTGATCTCCTTGCTGTTCAAGGGAGTCTCAAGAATATTCTCCAGGACCACAGTTCAAAAGCATCGATTCTTTGGCACTCAGCCTTCTTTATGGTTCAACTCTCACATTTGTACATGACTACTGGAAAAACCATAGCTTTGACTATACAGATCTTTGTTGGCAAATTTCAGAATAATACATTCTAAAATACAAATAGATTCATTAGGACACTTAACCTTGATTCTGATTTTAATTAACTGTCTGATCCTTGATGTTTCTCATTCATACCGCCTCCCTCTCTTCAGACACTCACCTGCTCCCACTTGGATTACAAGAAGAGCTTCCAGCTCAGACACCTAGTATATGGTAAATACATGAATGCACAGTGAGCCTGCCTGGGTTCAAAGCTTAGCTGAGCCACCTAGTGGCTTTCATCTTGGTCAAGTTCCTTAGCCTCTTTGAGCCTCAGATTTGTTCTATAAAACTGAGTATCCACTTTGCAAGGTTATAAGAGGATTCAAAGAATTACTGTGCAGTTTACAGAAGGAGGCTGAGCACCTAGTAAGTAGTACATAAGTGTTTTTTGTTATTAATGAGAACCTTAGGGGATGCATTTGAGCTGTAGCAGATCATTCCATAGATGCTTCTGACTATAGCTGTGCTACAGTCTGGCCACATGGAAGGCTTTTTCAACACTAAGAGTCCATTGGTTGTAATTTTTTTCAGCATTCTAACCAGTGTTTCAGTATACTGTGGGGCATATAGTAGGTGCTCAATAAATACTTATTACTTGACTTTCCTTAAGCAATATAATGCTATCATAGAAGAATCATTGTAAAAAATATATTCTCTAATCCTGATTTGAAATGAGTACTGAAACTGTTCCTCTTGAGGTCAACTGAAATTAAAAATAAAAGAATAGCCCATACTTATTAGAGAAGGCAATGGCACCCCACTCCAGTACTCTTGCCTGGAAAATTCCATGGACGGAGGAGCCTGGGAGGCTGCAGTCCATGGGGTCACTAAGAGTCAAACACCACTGAGTGACTTCTCTTTCACTTTTCACTTTCAGGCACTGGAGAAGGAAATGGCAACCCACTCCAGTGTTCTTGCCTGGAGAATCCCAGGGACAAGGGAACTGGTGAGCTGCCATCTATGGGGTCACACAGAGTCAGACACGACTGAAGCAACTTAGCAGCAGCAACAGTAGCATTAGAAATTTATAAAATGATCCAATACAAAATCAGTTTTATGTCTGTTACAAATAAAAGGTCTGGTAAAATTCTTGCTTTAATCAATAACTTTAAAAACTGCACATACTGATATGACTCAGTTCAGTTCAGTTTAGTTCAGTCACTCAGTCGTGTCCAACTCTTTGTGACCCCATGAATCACAGCACGCCAGGCCTCCCTGTCCATCACCAACTCCCGGAGTTCACTCAGACTCACGTCCATCGAGTCTGTGATGCCATCCAGCCATCTCATCCTCTGTCATCCCCTTTTCTTCCTGCCCCAATCCCTCCCAGCATCAAAGTCTTTTCCAATGAGTCAACTTTTCGCATGAGGTGGCCAAAGTACTGGAGTTTCAGCTTCAGCATCATTCCTTCCAAAGAAATCCCAGGGCTGATTTCCTTCAGAATGGACTGGTTGGATCTCTTTGCAGTCCAAGGGACTCTCAAGAGTCTTCCCCAATACCACAGTTCAAAAGCATCAATTCTTCAGCGCTCAGCTTTCTTCACAGTCCAACTCTCACATCCATACATGACCACTGGAAAAACCATAGCCTTGACTAGACAGACCTTTGTTGCCAAAGTAATGTCTCTGCATCTAAATATGCTATCTAGGTTGGTCATAACTTTTCTTCCAAGGAGTAAGTGTCTTTTAATTTCATGGCTGCAGTCACCATCTGCAGTGATTTTGGAGCCCCCCAAAATAAAGTCTGACACTGTTTCCACTGTTTCCCCATCTATTTCCCAAGAAGTGATGGGAGTAGATGCCATGATCTTCGTTTTCTGAATGATAAGCTTTAAGACTACTGAAATCCAAACCTAATACTAAAACTGATTTGCCATGCTCAGAATGTTATTTCTTTATTCATTATGAAGTACTTATTATATTATAGCTCCCTGAAAAGCATTTTATTTAATGCTATCTGATGAGTATGTATAATGAAATTAGAAAATTTAACTATTAGCAAGAATAGTCAAATATCTCAGAAGGAAACTTACAAGGAAAACTTAGATAAATATAATGCATACTGGGAAAGTATCTTGATTCACATAATCTTCAGGGAACTGCATTACCATTCATCAGCATAAATAAAAAAGGTTTAAAAAATAGAGGTTTCAATTCTTTTTTCACTCAAATTTATGTTGAATTTTGTTGCTAAGGTGTTTGACTCTGAAAATGCAGGTCATCTTGAGCAGATTCTTTGGCCACACACCCTGATACAATTCTATAGTACTTTGTCAACAATTTGTAAAACTGCAGAGTGTACTGGAAAGGTAGGAACACATGAGATCTGCACTATCACTTTGCACTCACTAGCTCTTTCACCTTGAACAAGTCATTTTAATATCACAGAGGCTTGATTTCCTCCTTTAAACACTTGACATTGCTCTGTCTGTCCTTGTTTTTTTCTCTCTCATACACACACACTTGCCCACCCACACACTCCCATACAGAGCTGCTGTAAAGGAAAAAAATGGCATGACAAACACAAAGCATTGTTATACAGCACATAGTAGATATTTGATATATGGTAGATCTACCTTTCTAAAGTCTTTCCTAGTGGCTTAGATGGTAAAGAATCTGCCTGTAATATGGGAGACTGGGTTCAATCCCTGGGTTAGGAAGATCCCCTGGAGAAAGGAATGGCAATCCATTGCAATATTCTTGCCTGGGAAATCCCATGGATGGAAGAACCTGGCAGGCTACAGTCCACGGGCTCACAAGACTCAGACACGACTGAATGACTAACACACACACACACACACCATCCTAAAAGTTATGAGCAAAGTTTATATACTACCCTTGGTGGTAATGTCCTAGTCTTGCCCTCATATCTATATACCTTATACTTTACTTTCTCAGTGTCAAAATTTGTTCTTTCAAAGATTTAATAAACTTATTCACATAAGATATATATCAGGAGTATTGAGCAAGGGTCAACTCAAAGGTCAAGTCTAATTGATTCCAAGTGGCTTCATGGATAGCTATGTTGATAAGTGGATTCTTGGAACTAGACACATGAGGGAAGAAATCTGGGTTAATGGCGAATGGCGGACAGGAGGGAAAGCATGAAGGTCACATATCTGCCATCTTTCTGGTGAAGGATAATGGTAAATGTTTTCCTTTCTGCTGCTGTTGCTGCTGCTGCTGCTAAGTTGCTTCAGTCGTGTCCGACTCTGTGCGACCTCATAGACGGCAGCCCATGAGGCTCCCCCGTCCCTGGGATTCTCCAGGCAAGAACACTGGAGTAGGTTGCCATTTCCTTCTCCAAAGCATGAAATGAAGATCCCCTGGAGAAAGGAATGGCAATCCATTGCAATATTCTTGCCTGGGAAATCCCATGGATGGAAGAACCTGGCAGGCTACAGTCCACGGGCTCACAAAGACTCAGACACGACTGAATGACTAACACACACACACACACACCATCCTAAAAGTTATGAGCAAAGTTTATATACTACCCTTGGTGGTAATGTCCTAGTCTTGCCCTCATATCTATATACCTTATACTTTACTTTCTCAGTGTCAAAATTTGTTCTTTCAAAGATTTAATAAACTTATTCACATAAGATATATATCAGGAGTATTGAGCAAGGGTCAACTCAAAGGTCAAGTCTAATTGATTCCAAGTGGCTTCATGGATAGCTATGTTGATAAGTGGATTCTTGGAACTAGACACATGAGGGAAGAAATCTGGGTTAATGGCGAATGGCGGACAGGAGGGAAAGCATGAAGGTCACATATCTGCCATCTTTCTGGTGAAGGATAATGGTAAATGTTTTCCTTTCTGCTGCTGTTGCTGCTGCTGCTGCTAAGTTGCTTCAGTCGTGTCCGACTCTGTGCGACCTCATAGACGGCAGCCCATGAGGCTCCCCCGTCCCTGGGATTCTCCAGGCAAGAACACTGGAGTAGGTTGCCATTTCCTTCTCCAAAGCATGAAACTGAAAAGTGAAAAGTGAAGTCACCCAGTCGAGTCCGACTCTTAGCAACCCCATAGACTGCAGCCCACCAGGCTCCTCTAGAAGCAGTTAAATGTTTATAATGAGTACGTTTGTAAGCCAAAAGAAGACCATTTTGTCATTAGCCTGTGGGAGAGCATAAATAAAGTAGAAGGAAGCCCACCTCTGATGTCTATAAAACCATACAAGGTAGATGGTTATCTACACCCTAAGGAGGTTTAGCATTATGTTATCTTATTGTCTGAATCCAAATTTGTAACATTTTCTCAAAATGAAAACTCATTTAGTTAAAAAAGTCATCATTTTTGGTTAAACTTGAACATATCCTTCAAATAATACAGAAAAAAATTACTTGAGACTATTACTCATTTATTATGATTTTGATTAGCTAAAATCTACTTATATCACAAGATAATTAAAAGTATGAATTTCTCTTTTACCACTAAACCAGAGGCCCTAAGGTTATGTACAGATCAACTCAACTGCTTTAAATGATTGATAATCTAGAAAATTTGTAAACAAATCTAGCAAGAAAGCCAAAGGCATTTTGATTGGCTTACTTTTGTTTTAAATTTAAGATTTACTCACTTCTTTTCTTAACTGATCTGACCAACTTAACATTTCTGTTTCAAACCAATGTAACTGAGACAAACCTCAAACTCCCCCTCACATACACAGGAATGTGGCTTATCTTACTGCCCCAAGTATATACCCATATCTAACCCATGCTTTTCAAATCTCAAGTTTGAATACACAATTTTAAAGTACACGTATGCCCTTTTTAAAAGACATATTTCTAATTCTGTGCTTTAGCCTCAAGATTGTAATCAGAACCAGTCATTTTCCTTTGTACTGTGCCCTATTTTTTGACTTAAAGAATAACTTTCTCTTATCCATAAACTCTAATCCCCTTACATGTAGTGGGCCCAAGCTGAATATGTGGACTAAAATGCAGAAATCTCTTCTTGAAGGAAAACTTTCTTTGTATTTGTCCCTAGTTCTTGTTCTCTTACTGTAATGCTTTTATTCCCTATAAAATCCAGTAGATATCTTAATTCCTTTTTATTTTTCTGAGCTCCCAAGTCAATCACAGATCCAAAGTACTTTTTTTTTGTCTTTCATACAGAAATTGGCCTCCATGTTGCAGCTCACAAGTGGCATGAGTCAGGGAGAGAAAAGAAGTGGTCAGATTATTGAGCTTCATTCTTCCAGTCTGTGTTGAGAAGCGCTGCAGGCAAGAAACTGCAGAAATGGACTTTGTTCAAGAATCTGCCTCAGACTACCAAATTCTTCCTTTTTTTTTTTTTTTGCCACACTGCGCAGCTTGTGGGATCTTAGTTCTCTGACCAGGAATTGAGACTGGGCCCTCTGCAGTGAAAGTATGGAGTCCTAGCCACTGGATCACAGGGAATTTCAAGCTCTTCCTTCTAAGAACCATTCACCTATAGTCAAGTGTCATCAACACACACATCACAGTATGTCATTATTCTAATAGGATGATCCTTTGGCCTAAGCAATAGCGAAAAGTTAAACTTGGGGGTGAAGGGATGGAAGAGAATATACTTTTCGAAGAACAAGACTTAAGGGGAGAGAAGTCCTAGGGAAAAACATACAGTTGAGAGCTCTTGGAAGCCAGAACGAAGCAAAAGGAGAACTGCAGCTGGATTTGGGTCTGCAGCCACAAAGGATGATCTCAAAAGGCAAGCATGCCATGCAGCTTTGCCTTGCCGGGGCCCCTGGTGGTTGCAACCATCCTGGGGCTTACTGGAGACAGTCTTTCTGCTGAGCAGCTATGGCCTCAGGCTCTGGAGTCAGACTGCTAAACATCCAGTCTCATCCCCTCCATTACTCATTGTGTTATTTTAACCTCTCAAAGCCTTAGGTTTCCTCATATGTAAAAATAAGGGGTCAAAGAGAACACAACTTAAAGACTGGTAAGTATAAAATGAGATAATCCAGAAATCAGTGCAATGCTGAGCACAGGGTAAACACTCCCCGCTCATGTGGCTTCAGCCAGTAAAGACCCACAGCAACATGCACAGAAGTCTTACCATATGAGGACCTGGTCTGTAAATGGAAAACAGCTTCCAGGCTAAGAAACCTCCTTAGAAATGCCAAGTGGCTATTTTTCCCTCTTTCCTAGTATCTACTTCGTTCTGTCAGTGTACAAAACATCTTGCTGTTCTTTGAAACATTGATTCCTACACTGACATCCTTCGGAGTGTCATCTGGACATTTTCCCCAAGTGGAAGAGCAAATTCTTCCAGTCATATAATTGGGATGCCATTTACATTTGCCTGTATATATTTTTTCTTTTTTTTAATAGAGAAGTTGAAGACATGGCTCCAGTGGACTATTTCCTTCACTTTCGTAGGACTTCTTGGCAATGACTGTCTAAGAAATGACTCTTCTACTGTAAGCTGCCCAATTTAATAAAAAGTATTATTTCATGTATCGATTCCACATTGATGCTAATTCGGCATCAAGCGCTTTTTTATCCTAATAGACAGGTCAGATGTCTTCTGTCTTGGTCATTTATCATAAATGGAAATGATAGCATTCAGGAACCTAGTTTGTTCTTTTTAGGGAGAAAACCAGTTTTTTTATAAACTCTGTGCATAAGCAGTTTCAGAATCATCCTTCCTCCCACCTGCTTCCCCATACCTTTTTTCCTGCTATGTCTTGTCCAAATGCTCTTGGCAAGCTTTGGGAACACAAAGCACTGTGGGGAAACAACTGAGATTATTTAAGTGTCAGTGGAAGTAGCTGAAGTCAGCTCTCAGGAGTGGGTGACTTTTTTTAGAAGCAGAAATTCATGCTGGCGGGGGCAGGTCTCCATTCTGCCTGCCGGAGCGCTGGTCTCCTTGGCTGGCCATGTCAGTCGTCTGCAACAGCTGTGCATACAGCTGGAATTACCTGTAGCATGTGCCTCAGGGTAACCGGCTCAACATTTTTGTGTTAAAAAATCAAATAACTGCAGATGAAAGAACAGCATGAATTTCTTTACCTTATTGTATCCAATGTTCTTTTTCTTCATTTCAACATGTATGGTATAAACAGGATAAACATTTTTGTATCCAGAACTAACCTGTGACCCATCCAGAGAAATGTCAACTTCTTCATTGCAAACTTTTGAAAACACTAGGGAATGCCTGAAGGTTGAAGCTAATACTGACATAATTCAAACAAGTGTATTCTTCTAGGTGATTTGCATGGATTAATTTCTTTAACTATCACCACAACCCTATGAGACAGGTACTATTCTGATGTCTGTTTTAAAGATGAAGGAAATGCATTCAGAGAGGTGAAATAATTGTCCCAAGGTTATACAACTCATATCAGTGAAACAGAAACTTGAATACAA
>SJYC01102440.1:0-20975 GCA_006408675.1 Madoqua kirkii | reverse complement strand
AAGTGTATTCTTCTAGGTGATTTGCATGGATTAATTTCTTTAACTATCACCACAACCCTATGAGACAGGTACTATTCTGATGTCTGTTTTAAAGATGAAGGAAATGCATTCAGAGAGGTGAAATAATTGTCCCAAGGTTATACAACTCATATGCAGTGAAACAGAAACTTGAATACAATCTGACTATAGAACCTGCCCCTTCCCCTTGCTATATTACATCACTCCTTTTCAGTTAAGTAAGCTTGTGGTCTCTAAATTACATTATGAACAACAAACTATGTTAAAAAAAAAAAAAACTATGTTAAAATCAATGTTAAAAAGAATAAACCTAACGAAGAATTTTATTAAATTTCTCACATAGTATTTGTCTATTGCCACACGATAGTTGAGAGAAAGGTTTGAAAATATGACAACAAATTCTTTAAAAATTAAGTAGCCTACACAGCCAAGTCCTAACTCCCTGTTATCTTCTGGATTCTCTGGAAAACCAAGGATTGGATTCAGCTCTTGTTTTCACCCTCTAAGCACTAGACATTCATAACTTGACAACAATGTCTAGAACAAGATGAATAATGTTTACAGCCAGTGAGTAATGTGAAGCGAAACAGTGCTGTGGTCAGAACTTTACAGAAAAGGAGAAATGGAGAAGTATAATTTCCTTTCTTTTCCTCAGCGTCTGGTCCTCTCAGATTTTTCTGTCTTGAAAAAGACACACTTGTCTGGCCATACCCACTGTTTTCACAACTGGAGTTATTTTGGCAGTTCTGAAAACATCTACTGGCAACCAGTAGATGTTTTGTGAGGTCTAAAGCTTTTAAACGATGGAAGAATCTTCTTTAAGAAAGAGAACGTCAATTTATAAATACAAAATTAATGTATTCTAGGATTTATTATAGCAACCTCTTTACCTGTCTCCTTGTTTTCATTCTCTTTATAGTACTGTATGTTTTCACATGTATAAATTTTAGGTCTCAAAGTGTGTTTGTTTAGAAAAATTGAAATAGACATGTCACAGAATGAGAGATCCTACATCAGTTAAGCTTGGGAAATGCACATAGTATATTTAGTCTTAGTGATTCCATGATGTACACACCAGTATCACAAAGGCACTGAGAAGTCCTATATTTTAAAAATCTGCAAAAACTTATCTGTCCCTGGAAACCTTCTTTTGTGGAATAGCTACTAGCATTTCACAGGGAAAACTCAATTTGGGAAACTCTGATATAGGTTCAGTTCAGTTCAGTTCAGTCACTCAGTTGTGTCCGACTCTTTGCAACCCCATGGACTGCAGCATGCCAGACTTCCTTGTCCATCACCACCTCCTGGAGCTTACTCAAATTCATGGAGTCGGTGATGCCATCCAACCATCCATCCTCTGTCTTCATAAGACATTCACATATCATGTTTCCTCTCAGACGACCAAAAAAGTCCACAGTTCACTAATACCTCCAGGATCAGGTTGAAATGAGCAAGACCAGAACTTCAGGGCACCCCCAATCTGGCCATATGCTGTCTGAACCTTATCTGATGCCTCTTTAAGAGCAAATGGCTTGCTGTAGTGGTTCTACCTTCTTATTCCTGAGAGGGGGTTCCCAGCTCTGTCCCTCTCATTCACCAACCGCTCATGGCACACTGATCTGCATTCTTAAGACTTGCATTTGTCCTAAACCACAACTCGCCTTGTGAATTCAGTTCTTTAACATTAGAGCTTTCTCTCTTCCAGCTAAGTCTTTGCCAAAAGGAGGCGGAGAACTCCTTTTGTCTGCTTCTTTGGTATCCAGGTGTGCACTGATCTGGCTGTGCAAAAGATGTCACTTGGAAGGCACAGACTGACTGAGTAAATGAGTTAATGAGTCAGTGAGTCTGGGTAAACTCCAGGCAGCCTGGGCACTCAGGGATGAACATATGAGTTTATAAGAAGAGGTCACCAATCTAGCTTCATTTCTACCACAACATCCCATGATACAGAGAAGGTGAACCAGGGCAGGTGCTTCGTAGGATGGACATGCAGAGCATCTATCTGTCTCATCAGGGCAGCAGGATGAGAACATGTAAAACAGGGCTGTACCAAAGGCATCAGAAGACATATGTATATGCAAACACTAGGATAAAACATCTTCTGCTAATCATTAAAATACACAATGCCCAGCAATATCGTTTCAACAGCTGCTTAATTAGTATCTGCTAACTTTCGTAAGTTGATCACTGAGTCAATTTTAATGCCATCTCAAATATTAAATTAAACTCTCTTGTTTTCTTAATTCAAGGCTCCTATTTTATCTTATAGGTAACTTTTTTCCCCTCTAAGTAGAATAAAATTAAACACTCATAAAATACTCATTAATTTACAAATGGGTGCATATCTATCTGTGCTTCTAAGTTTAAATTAGTTTTCTCCTTTAGCCTGGGATGACTGTTTGCTGTAGATAATTCTCTTAAGTGATTTATCTTTTCGATCTATTATTTGATCTATGGTTTGAAATGTCTTTTTATTTCTTATATACACACACCTCTGCTTGCACACAGTACAAAGTAACTAATTCAGGCATTTCATTTATTTTGTTTAGGTGTTAGAATCCAAGCCCAAATTATAAAAATCCATAATAGTAATGTTAGCAGCAGACTACTGGATCTTTACTTAAACAATAGTGTTAAAAATTTTGGTATGTGTATTTATTGTGAAATGATTAGCACAAGTTAGTTAACATCCATAACTTCACATATTTACAAAATTTTTTCTTGTGATAAGAACTTTTGAGCTGTATTTCCTGGAAAGTGAAAAGTGAAAGTGTTATTCCCTGAGTTGTATCTGACTTATTGTAACTCCATGGACTGTAGCCCACCAGGCTCCTCTGTCCATGGAATTCTCCAGGCAAGAATATTGGAGTGGGCTGCCATTGCCTTCTCCAGGGGATCTTCTCAACCCAGGAACTGAACCTGGTCCTGCATTGCAGTCTTCCCTGGTGGCTCAGCGTAAAGAATCTGCCTGCAATGCAGGAGACCCAGGTTTGATCCCTGGGTTGTGAAGATCCCTTGGAGGAGGGCATGGCAACCCATTCCAGTGTTCTTACCTAGAGGATCCCATGGACAGAGGGGCCCGGCAGGCTACAGTCCATGGGGTTGCAAAGAGTCAGACACAACTGAAGCAAGTAAGCAGCAGCAGCAGCTCCTGCATTGCAGGTGGATTCTTTACCATCTGAGCCACCAGGAAAGCCCTGTACTCCCTTAGCAACTTTCAAACAGTACAGTGTTGTTAACTATAGTCACCACGCTGTACTGTACATCCCGAGGACTTTTAATTAAGAGGAAAACTGGAAGTCTGTACTTTGACCACTGTCACCTACTTCTTAAACCCTCCTACCCCAGCCTTTGCCTCTGGCAAACACCAATCTGTTCTGTACTTAAACAATACTTTTGATGCAGATAGTGATGACTTTGAACAAAAGGCAATGCCGAGGTGGCCAACTCTAGATCTGTTCCTGCATGATATCAAGATACTTGAGTTGGAGTTGGTCCAAGGAGCAGATTAGGTAACAATGGACTAGGATTTCAAGCTCCAGCTCTACTGATAATCCTCAATGACCCTGAGCAAGTCTCAAAGTTTTACTGGGTCTTAATTTTCTTATTTGTAATTTGAGAACGTTGGACTGCATGTAGTCAAGTTTTGTGCCTCTAATAAGCAAACTTCTCATCCTTTTAAAAATGCCTCTAAAAGGTATTCGGTTAATTAAGGAACTAAAATTAGACTGAACTATAGCTTCCAAGATGCTAAGTTTCAACCCAATTCCTGGTACCTCACTAGTATCAGTCCCAGGGTTACCAGGTATCATGTTGCTAGAGTCAATTCAGAAGGACTTACAAGACAAGCCACTCCTTGACTGGCTTTTTCTAAAGACATGTATTCATTACATTTATATAAGGGTTTTAAAAAGAGGATAAATGTTGGGGGCCAGCATGAGGAACTCCGCCCATGGCAAAGGTCATGAGGAAAGGGGCTTCGGTATATGCAAAGGCGTGGCCAAGTCTCAGGAAATTCCCCTGCTCCTGAGCATCTAACCCCAAAACCAGAGTCTGTCCTGTACTCTCATCTACGGGGCGCTCTCCCCCATAACCGTTTCTCTCCGAGAAGGAGTAAACGTGCAGCTCCAAGGCAGTAAAAATTCCTGGGCGTGACTAGAGTGTTTCAACTTACTGGACTCTCTGAAGGTTATCTAGCCTGCCTGTGTAGGTTCCTCCAGCCGCAACAGCCCTCCAACCTTGAGAGGCATGAGATGTTTTGACTTACTAAAGGCAAATTCTTGTGGAAGGTTAGAAATTATTAGTATAGTGGGTTGGATGGGAATTATATTGATAAAGGGTTTCTTCAATTGTTGTGTCAATAATTGCCGCTAATTCCCTGCCCTAGGTGGGACAAGGGCGTCTCAGGTTAAACCTCTCTGTGGACACATGATTGTTTACTACCTCTCAACCATAAACAGCGTTTTGGAGTATTCTGACCATCTTAATTAACATAGGACTTTTTCTTGTTGTTGAGTCAATGATCGCCGCCAGGCCTCCATATCCTTTAGGTACCTGGGAATGTATTAAATCAATGTATTTGGAATGTAGAAAAGGAAATATAGTAGTTTTTGATGTTAGCAATATTAGACTTTCTGAGTTAATGAATTTTCTCTCTTGTAATAGATCACTGTACTTTGTTATAAATCACTGTGTCCTTGCTATGCAAAAATGTAACTTTGTCACTATCTCACGACTGAGTAGATCTTAAGAGGAACATTGGTGAAAGGATTTTCATTTATTGGACTGATGTTTGTTGCTAAAATCTTTATATTCCCTGCCCTTATAATGAATAAGGATTAACATATAGGAGAAATAAGTCTTAACCTTTAAGTATATAGGAGAAATAAGGATTAACATATAGGAGAACTAAGTCTTAACCTTTAAGTATATAGGAGAAATAAGGATTAACATATAGGAGAAATAAGTCTTAACCTTTAAGTATATAGGAGAAATAAGGATTAACATATAGGAGAAATAAGTCTTAACCTTTAAGTATATAGGAGAAATAAGGATTAACATATAGGAGAAATAAGTCTTAACCTTTAAGTATATAGGAGAAATAAGGATTAACATATAGGAGAAATAAGTCTTAACCTTTAAGTATATAGGAGAAATAAGGATTAACATATAGGAGAAATAAGTCTTAACCTTTAAGTATATAGGAGAAATAAGGATTAACATATAGGAGAAATAAGTCTTAACCTTTAAGTATATAGGAGAAATAAGGATTAACATATAGGAGAAATAAGTCTTAACCTTTAAGTATATAGGAGAAATAAGGATTAACATATAGGAGAAATAAGTCTTAACCTTTAAGTATATAGGAGAAATAAGGATTAACATATAGGAGAAATAAGTCTTAACCTTTAAGTATATAGGAGAAATAAGGATTAACATATAGGAGAAATAAGTCTTAACCTTTAAGTATATAGGAGAAATAAGGATTAACATATAGGAGAAATAAGTCTTAACCTTTAAGTATATAGGAGAAATAAGGATTAACATATAGGAGAAATAAGTCTTAACCTTTAAGTATATAGGAGAAATAAGTATTAACCTGTAGGAGAAATAAGTCTTAACCTTTAAGCATATAGGAGAAATAAGTATTAACCTTTAAGATTAATCATGTTAACCTTGGGTTAAATAAATTCCTTTCTTGATTGTAACTCACTACACCCTCACCCTATAGGAATGCGACTTTATTTGGAGGGTGGTGCTTGGTTTAAGGAAAAACACCCTTGGAAAAAATAAGTTTTTTGGTTATCAGAAAGAAAGAGTTGTAAATGTCAGCAGGCAGAAATGGCTTGAAGATGATGTAAAACCCCTAAAACTTTTTTTGTAAAGCACCTGATTTTGACAAGGTCAGGACTGCTGACCCCCGCGTGACTCTGTATTCATCCCTATATGTAACAAAAGGTATATAAGCAAACCCAAAAATAAAGAAATCGGATCAGTTCCAGAAAGACTGATTCCCTCATGTCGTTCCTTTCTGCTCCCCAATTTTCTGGCTGAATTCCCATCTGGAGCGTGGGTGCCCGCCATGAATATGGTGCAAGTTCCTTGTCTGGAATTTTATTGGTACCCCACGTAACCCAAGTTATTCGGCCCCTTTCTCTCTCTCTTACTATTTTTCTGGTCAAATTCCCATCTGGTGCATAGGACCCACCAAGCCTACTAATTCTGCCTGGGCTTCTAAGATCGGACCGGGGGGGCCTCAGTGCCTCCTCTCCTTCGGGAGAACGGGAAGACACCTGCGGCCTGCGTAGGTGGTGATTGGCACCCTGTGTTAACCAAGTTATTCGGCCTCTTTTTCTCTGCTAAATTCCTAGTCCCTGTCTATCTGTAATTAAATAAGTTTTTCCTAGGACTCCTACTCTGTCCCCACCTTCGAATCACCCTGGATCCACCGGGGCTGGACCCCGGCAAGTGGCGCCCGAACAGGGACGTTGGAAGCTGGACCCCAACAGTCTTACTCAAGGCTTGACAGATAACTTTAGCTCTTGACTTTGACCCAAGAAAAGTTAAAAATTACATCATCTAAAGAAAGATTTTTGTCCTATATTCTTTATGAAAGCAAAGCTTTCACAACTTTTGGCAACTGCTGGAACTGCAGTTTCTTTCGTTTTTTCAATTCTGAGCTGTCAGCAAGAAAATACTGAATGTCTAAGATCACAAATGTCTGTGCCTGCCATCAACTATTAGTTGTGATCAAAATAATTTTTACTTTGCACAGCAGTTCAGAATGAGTTCCTTATTTTCACTTTCAGTTTGAAAATCAGAAGCATTGTTTTTAGCACGATTCTTACTAACTTTGTTTTTTGTTTGCTTTGCTTTGTTTTTGGTATTGGCTACTGAATCTGATTGGCGGAGTATAACCATCATTTATCAAGTCACTGTCATCTCTTCTTTCAAGATTAAAACTCCTTCCTCATCCTCCTCTTTCCTCTTTATGTGGCTGCCGGTAGTCTCTCCTTTTTTCCCCCAGCTTTCCTTCCTGACTGCTGCATCTCATATTAGATGGTTCCCTTCTCAGTCTTATGGTGAAGAAATTTCTTTGAAAAAGACATTTTTCATATACACTTGGAAACAGTCATTTACAACAGAGAGCTCTGAAAAACTACAGTCGAGGAAAGAACTTTGCTCAAGGTCATTGAGAGGGAAAGCAGCAAAGCCAGATTCTCCCGAGGCCAACTACAGTACCTATATTAACACTTTGGTACTCACTGGGAATGGGAAACACGCTGGGCTCTATAAATGATCTAGTCAGGATGCCTCCCTTGGGCTGTTAACAACAACAAAATTATTAGAGAAAACATGTACACTGTCTGAGGGAAAAAAAAAAGAGGGAAAGGCTTTTAATCAAAAAGTAGTAGTATATTCGCATTGTTGGTGTAACCATCACAACCACCCATCTCCTAAAGTTTTCCATCTTCCCAAACTAAAACCCGAAACCCATAAGTCCTTTGTCCCCCTCCACACAGCCCCTGGCAACCATCATTCTACTTCCTGTCTCATTGACTCTGACTACTGTAGATTCCTTATGTAAGTGAAATCATCCAATAATTGTCCTCATCATACTTGTTGTGCAGTCACTAAGCTGTGTCCAACTCTTTGCAACACCATGGAGCCTGCCAGGCTTCTCTGTTCATGGGGTTTTCCGGGCAAGAATACTGGAGTGGGTTGCCATGTCCTCCTCCAGGGGATCTTCCCAGACCCAGGATCAAACCTGCATCTCCTGCACTGGCAGACAGGTTCTTAACCTCTGAACCACCAGGGACACTTCAATTATCATACTTAGCATACCTTAAATGTTGCTACAAGGATAATTCTGGTAGCATAAATCAGAATTTCCTTTATTTAAAAATTTTTTTATTTCCTTATTTATTTATTTGGCTGTGATGGGTCTTTGTGGCAAGTGTAATCTTGGGTCTTCATTGCAGCCTGCAGGATCTTTTAGTTGTAGCATGAGAACTCTTAGGTGCAGCATATGGGATCTAGTTCCCTGGCCAGGGATCGAACCCAGACTTCCTGCGCTGACAGCATGGAATCTTAGCCACTGGACTACCGGGGAAGTCCCAGAATTTCCTTTCTTTATAAGGCTGACTAATGCTCTATTTTACACACCACACTTTGTTTATCCACCCATCCATGGACATTTGGGGGTGTTTCTGCCTTTTGGCTGTTGTGTCTAATGCTGCACTAAATACTAATGTAGAAACATCTTCCAGAGTCCCTGTTGCTGCTGCCGCCGCTGCTGCTGCTACTGCTAAGTCGCTTCAGTCGTGTCTGACTCTGTGCAACCCCATAGACGGCAGCCCACCAGGCTCCCCCGTCCCTGGGATTCTCCAGGCAAGAACACTGGAGTGGGTTGCCATTTCCTTCTCTAGAGTCCCTACTTTCAATTATTTGGGGTGCATACCCAGAAGTAGAGGGCTTCCCTTGTGGCTCAGCTGGTAAAGAATCTGCCTGCAATGCAGGAGACCTGGGTTGATTTCTGGGTTGGGAAGATCCCCTAGAGAAGGGAAAGGCTACCCACTCCAGTATCCTTGCCTGGAGAATTCCATGGACCGTTTAGTCCCGTGGGTTCACAAAGAGTTGGGCAGGACTGAGTGACTTTCACTTTCACTTTTTCACCAGAAGCAGAAATGTTAGATTATGTGGTAATTGTTCTTAATTTTTTGAGGAATTGCCATACTGTTTGCCACATCCACTGCACCATTTTACAATCCTACCAGCAATTGTTCCAATTTCCCTATGTCTTTGCTAAAACTTGTTCTAGTTTTTTGATATAAGCTATCTTAATGGATGTGAGGCAGTAACTCACTGTGGTTTTGATTTGTGTTTCCCTAATGCCGTCTATCGGAGAAGGCAATGGCACCCCACCCTAGTACTCTTACCTGGAAAATCTCATGGATGGAGGAGGCTGGTAGGCTGCAGTCCATGGGATTGCTAAGAGTTGGACACAACTGAGCAACTTCACTTTCACTTTTTACTTTCATGCATTGGAGAAGGAAATGGCAACCCACTCCAGTGTTCATGCCTGGAGAATCTCAGGGACAGGGGAGCCTGGTGGGCTGCACAGAGGCTGACACAACTGAAGCAACTTAGCAGCAGCAGCAGCAGTGCCGTCTATGGGGTCACACAGAGTCGGACACGACTGAAGCGACTTAGCAGCAGCAGCAATGACCAGTGATGCTGAGTACTTTTTCATGTGCCTATTGGCTATTCATACATCTTCTTTGGAGAAATGTCTATTCAAGTCCAAAGGGAATCATCTGCATTATTATAATTGTTTCTGTTTTATCTTCTATTATTTATCTCTAAAGTGAAGTGAAGTGAAATGAATTCGCTCAATCGTGTCCGACTCTTCGCGACCCCATGGAATGTAGCCCACCAGGCTCCCGACTCTTTGTGACCCCATGGACTGTAGCCCACCAGGCTCCTCCCTCCATGGGATTCTCCAGGCAAGAGTACTAGAGTGAGTTGCCATTTCCTTCTCCAGGGGATCTTCCCGACCCAGGGATCAAACCCAGGTCTCCTGCGCTCCAGGCAGACGCTTTAACCTCTGAGCCACCTTATTCAGCCATTTCTTGATTTTCTGTTTAAGAGGTAAGAATTTTCACTCTCATCTTTTCTCAAGTCCTTCTAATATAGTTTTATTGCTATTTTTGTACATACACTGTTGCTTTGTAACTTTAAATGACATACTTCTTTATTTCATGTTCCATTATCAATAAACAGGATTCCCTGACACCTCAATTTATAAGGTAAGAATATCTGCCTCCACTTCCATATCCTATTTCTTACCTCTCAGCTACTGTCAAGAGTGACTTCCAAGGTCTGTAGCATTTACATTCTATTTCCTAACTTCAATTAAGTCTTCTGGACTTTTTTATAAGTTGATGCTAAGAATTTTTTTAAAAAATCAATAAATGGTGTTTACAGTGTGAGACTGATTTTGAAGCACAGGAAGGGGAGGGAATTGACAAGAGGAAGGAATAGGGCTTTCTCAGGACAGCCAATGGCATGAGCAAAATCACAAGGGCCATAAATCATGCAAGTCATGTGCAGCACAAGCAGATAGGCTTGGATCAGGCAGAGAGCTCCCCTTGGGGAGCTATGAAGAACTGAGCTGGTTGAAGGAAGAAGGAGGAAAGTTGGAGGGCCTCGATGGCCAAGGTGCCCAGCTCCCTTGCTCACTACTCCCTCCATGTGACCCAAGAATTCTTATCACCATGATTTGCTTCCTGGACTCAGAAACTCTTGCATCAGGCATTTCCGTATTCCTTTCCCCCATCCCTCCTCACCTTCCTTGGAACTCGTGCCTACCACAGGTCTCAAGGCTTTGGAGAGACGAAAAGTAATTCCTCCTCCCCCAAAAAAGTTTGCAATATACCTCATGCAGAGGAAGGTGTCAGAGTGTAGACACAGGAGGAAGAAGATGGAAAAAGAAACTACCCAACAGTGAAAACTGGTCTGTATTACTGTTCTCAGTGATTACCCTGGCCCTCTGGGTGAGCTGGTATTATTCCCATTTTAAAGATGACTGAAGCTGGAAAGGCCCTGTGACTTGCCCAAAGCCTCACCCTGAGTATAGACAGAGCCTTGGCCAGTGCTTGTGCCCACTTTGATCTTGGGCAAGTAGCTGAACCTCTCTGGGTCTCAATTTCTTTATCCATAAAAACAGAGACACCTGCCAAGACATTCCTATTCTCAGTAGGTTGATTGTGAGGGCAGAGATAACATCCTTGAAGAGTCTAGCCTGGGGAGGTACGTCTTGAAATTGGTGGCTGTGATTCCACATCTGTGTGGGAAGTCAGGAAAGCCCAGCGTATGCAAAGAGGAAGCTGGAGCAAAGTTCAGGAAGGAACTCATCCCACCCTTTCCCCCAGGACTCTCAGACTAGCCAGGAAATTTCAAGGGCCTGCAAGGTCACTAGCTACTCTCCACTTCACAGGCCCAGAAAGGAGAAATGACTTGCCCAGGGTCACCCAGCAAGCTAGTAGCACAGCCTGCCAAGTAGGGCTTAGTACCCAGACTTGGGATACTCCCTAGGGCCCTGCATTCCTTGGGCTGAGCCAGCATAGTCTGAGTTAAGTCTGGTAGGAAGACATGTCCTTGCAAGTCCAGCTCATTATAATCTGTGCCTCTTTGTCTTTCTTTCTGCACCATCCCTATATCACTGAAACGTGGGGACCCTCTCCAGGAGCCAGGGTTTCAGGGGGTTCTGAAGTCACTCTCAGGATCATGAAGAGGAGCAGCGTAGTCTCCTTCTCACGACCCCAATTGAGCCAAAGTTCCCAAATAAAAATAAAGGTCTTCTTAGGCCAAGTCCCACCCTCAGCCACCAGTTCTTCCTGGCCCAGTGTATATCCCTACCTCTGGGTCAGGAGCAGGGAGGTCACCCTGCCAGGGCCTTTCCCCCAGTGTTCTCCCCGCTCCTCTGGAGGAAGGGTCATGGCTACATGGAGACACTGCGGATCTGGCACGTGTGCTGAGCTGGCACATGTGCCCCCTTGGTGCCCAGTGCCTCTTGGCCTCCCAGGTCCAGAGATGGCCTCTCATCTTCTGGGCATTCTGCACCTGCATCTGGGTCTCCAAGGCCACAGGGAGGGCCTGGAGAGGTTTACTTTACACTCACACTTTGGAACCGCATGGGGCACAGGTTCCAATGCCCGAGGCCACCGGGAGTAGAGATGGGAGACTGACGCTTGGGATGTGGGGGTACCAACTGGAGCCCCTTCTGAAGCTGACATCTATCCTCAGCCAGTACTTGGGCCCGCCGGGGGCTCTGCACCCTTTGTCCCAGCTACCTCCCCTCCGCCCCGGGGCCCTCTCCTCCAGCTGGCATCGCTGGGAACGCGGGCTCCACTGGCTTCAGGCCTGCGGGCGAACGGGGGGTATGCCCACACGTGACCCCCCCGCGCCAACACGGCTCGCAGACGGGAAAGCGGGGGTGGCCGGGTCTGACCTCGCTGCGCAGCTGGCTGCCCCGCTACGAAATCAACAAAGTCTTGCGCCTCCAAACCCTGGCCCCGGGTGGTTGGGAAGGGAGACCTGCCTTGGGCAGCGGCCGTGGACGCCCGATCCGGAGGGAAACCAGGGCAATTCTTTGAGGGTGGGGGTAGGAGGGGGAGGGCTGTGGGTCCAGGGGAAGGTGGCCCGCGAGCAGGCTCTTCCTCCATGCCTCTCTCGGCCTCGCCTTGCTCCGCCCCGCCCGCCCGGCACCGAGTCCTCTGAAACCCATAGGCAGAGGGGACCCTCCCGCCTCCCCGCCCGCTCCGCGCTCGCCCCGCCTCAGCGCACTTTAAAAGTTTTCTCTGGCCGGGACGCGGGCGTCGCTAGCCATGGCTGTCTACGTCGGGATGCTGCGCGTCGCAAGGCTGTGTGCCCGGACCCCTAGGGTGCTGGGGGCCCAGGTCGGCCTCTCCCGGTTTTGGCAGGAAGCGAGGTTGTGGGGCGTCCGTCCTCTCAGGTACGCGGCCCTGGAGGAGAGGGACGAGTCAGTCCCCTGGGAGGGGGTCTTGGGGATCCTTCAGAGCCTCTCTGGGGGCCGATCGTCTAGGCTGGGAGGTCCTCGGCTGCCCCGCCTCCGGGTGGCGCACGCCAAGGAGAAGGTACCCCTGCACCTGGCACTCAGGCAACAGGAAATGCTGGCCTGGCCCACGCAGACTAGTGGCTGCAGCTGGTGGCTGTCAGGGACCCTCCACCGACTCTGGGCTCTGGTCTGGGGCTTTGGGCTCTTCCATTGGTGGGCACACTGATGACCAGAAGTGGGGCCTCTGGCAGCCTGTCCTGAGGGGGAGGGGCAAGGGCAAGGCCTGCGCTCAGTCCCCAGGACACTGGCTCTGAGCTAGACCCCTTTCACTGATAAACTTGGGGACCTCTCACCCTATGTTGTCCACCCCAGGCCACTAAGCTCTGCAGTGTCTGCTCTTCTCACCAACTGCTAACACTGCTTGGCTCCTTGCTACCTACTGAGTCTGTTTTCTTCTCTCCTCAATGCAGAGGGTGGGATGAGGGCTGGCAGGTGGAGGATGTGCTCTGCAACAGCAAAGTAAGTTGATGGTACCTCCTTGTAAGTCTGCAGTTGTGAAATTGTGTTGATTAAGCAGAACTGGGCTCCCACTGATGTGATCAGTGGTAGCTTTTACCTTCAGCACCCGGCAGAGGGAGGCCTGGGCACCAATGAGCCTGCCCTGCCACCCAGCTAGGCCACATACTAGGGCTGGGGTCAGGACACAGCTTTGAACACCAGGTGGAGTGCAGGCCTGAGCATGGAAAAGGGACAAGAAGCCGGAAGAGGTTTCTTGTCTGAGAGAACTGCTTGTTTAAAAACAAAAGAAGGAGGAGGGAAGCTGGAGGGAGACTGCAGACTCTTCTTGGGCTAGAGTTCCAAGATCACAGTGTTTTGAACATGCTGGTTTCTGAAGATGGAAAGCAAATGCCGTGCTTTCGGGTCACCGGGCCTAATTTTCTGGGGAAACCCAGTGGCTCAAGGCGCGTCAGCAGATGGGATTCTGATGAAGAAAACAATTCTCCTCTAGCTCGTTCACTCACTAGCTCCCGGTGCCTCCCTAGGCAAGTCTGCCATGGCTAGCCTGTAGCCTCCAAGCCTCACCTCTGGTCTTCAGGATGCTCCTTAGACTGTGAGGGCTTTCCTTATTTACTCTCCAAGTGGACATGTTTCACGATGCTAGGTCAGGCCACCTTTGACCACATGGCATCCTTCCTGACCTTTGACTTTATGTGTAAACAAAGCAGACCTCTTGCCTGCTGCAGGCTTACAATCGTGGATTAGGGGCACCAGGCCTCAGAGAAATTCTGACTCAGTCAGGAGGAGATCCATGGAGAGAAAGATTGCCTGAGCATTTGGCCTAATTCCCTTCCATGCCTGCCACTTCCTTGTGCTTAAGGCGTTACCTACTGACTGTGGTGGTTTAACCTGACTTTGTTCCTACTTTGCCCTTAAGAAACCTTCAAGAGTCTCAAGCATTCAACAGATATTCCTGAGCGCTTACACCATGCCAAGCACAAGGTGGATGCTATTGTTATGAAAGCCAGAAAACCCAGTCTTCCAGGAAGATGTAGTCCAATGAGGGAGAAGATAAGTCAGCATGATTACCACTCAGTGTTCTAGGTGCCATGCTGTGAAAAGCTCCTGTACTTTACTGTTTCTGATCTGGTCACATACAACCTGCTTTCTTTCTTTCTAGGATTTGTTTGTTTGTTTTTTGGTTGTACCGGGTCTTTATTGCTACACACTGGCTTTCTTAGTTACAAGTGGCGGCTACTCTCTAGATGCAGTGTGCCAGGCTTCCCATCGTGGTGGCTTCTTTTATTGGCCAGAGCACGGGCTGTAGGCTCACGGGCTTCAGTAGTTGCAACACATGGGCTCAGTAGTTGCGGTTCACAGAGTCTAGAACTCAGGCTCAGTAGATGTGGTGCACAGACTTAGTTGCTCCATAGCATGTGGAATCTTCCCAGACCAGGGATCAAACCGGTATCCCCTGCATTTCAAGGCGGATTCTTAACCACTGGACCACCAGGGAAACCCTAGACTGCTTTCTTGCTGACCAACACCCCGTGCCTGTTACTTGTCAGATCCCCAGTTTTACCTGTTAGGAAAAAGCAAGAACGTTGAAGCTAGACTGCTTTGCGTTATAGCCCTGGCTCCTCTGCCTACTTGCTACATGACCTTAAGTATGTTACCTGACCTCGGAGCCTACATGAAGTTTGTCACTAATGCTGCTGCTTGCTATACTGACAAAGGCTTGCTCTTCTCAGTTGTTGTTTGGGGGCAGGGTCAGTCCCTGAGAACCTCCAGATGGGGTCTGTGTAGACATTTCAAGGAATTTGAAGGTAGGAGAGGAGTCCCTCAAGAAAGTGTCCTCTTGCTTGCCTCTGGTTCTCTCTCATGCTAGTTACCAAGATGTCAGCCTCTGCCAGGCCCAAGTCTAGCCCTTGGATCTGCTGGACAATCCCTTATCCACCCAGGTCAGGGCTGTCCAGAGTCTTTTTTCCAGAAGGAAAGAAGAAACTGTCCATTGCTCTCCAAACCTCCTGAACTACCAACTCCTTCCCCTTGTCCACACACCTGCTTCCCCAGAGAAGGCAGATGATCTAATTTGGAGCTTCAGGCACCCTTGGAGGACAGAATCTGATGCTGATTCCTGGTGAACCTATGATAAGCAGGTTTCCTTCAGACCTCTAAAGCTGGCCTGGGGCTGCCTGAGAGACAAGTGCATCTGGGGTGTTGGTAGCACTCAGAGGTGGTGAAGACAGACAGAACCATGGCTCAAGCCTCTCAGAATTGGGTGTGATCGTCAGTAGGGGTGGCGGGGTGCCTCCAGTGACTCAGGGCTGGTAGTTGGGACAAAGGTGTGAAGGTGTGAGTGGACTTCATGGAACACCCTCCAGCAGGATGACTGTAATCAGGTGGGACTGGTAGTGGAAGCTATAAAATGATATCCCTGTATCAAGGGGCTATATTAAGCTAGGAATTATTTTGGATAGAAATCAATATACAAAAATATGCTCTTCTCATAATCTCCGAAGATGATTAACAAAGTATTTAGTAATGATATCCCCTACTCATTACTCCAGTCTAAATGTAATAATAGAAAATAAACTATAAACTTGGACACTGGACATTGTAATCAGTGAATGGTACACAATGGTTTTAGTTAAGTCTCCTGCCTTGCATGCAATCGGTATACAATCTACTGTGGAGGTCCAGTGGGGGATACAAGGATGAGTAAACTTGTTTTCAGATACTTCTTTGCCTAAAAGGGATCTGCAGATAAGGATCAGACCCACTGATTCAAGGCAGTAAGGGTGCTCAGTCAAAGCAAGGAAGAATCTGATAGGTGGGAATGGGATTAGGTTAGCCTTCCTAAAGAAGTTGGAATTTGAGTTTTATCCCTCCAGTAACGGGGCTGGGTTTGAAGGATGAAGCCTATATACTTGTATAAACCCTTGCCTGTGCTTGAACTCTTTAAACCCGGGGTATAAAGCCCTCCCAGCATCCCCACATTATTTATTTATTCAATCTACAAAGACTTTGGAACCAGACAGATCTGAGTTCAAAAGAATCACTTTCTAGCTTTGGGACCAAGTTGAACTTAAGACTTTTGTGTAAGTTTTGTTTTGTACTTGTTGTGAGAATTAAATGAGGTCACATAGGAAAATCCATAACCCACAGCCTAGCACTAAGATTTTCAACCCACTGCATTGATGAGACTATGATACAGATAATACTTATGAAGCAGTGGCTTTGCATATTCCTACAATGACCCCAAGACCCACAGGTTAGAGCCTTGCCTGGAGAGTAGGAGGAAGACAGTTCTAGCAGAAGCAACTGCTTGAACCAAGCTGTGGCCGCTCTGTGTTGGCAGACCTATCCATGCTTATGCTGAGTGTTAGTATAAAGGGCTGCTTTCCCCCACCCCCGATTATATGCTGAACAAACCAAAGTACGGAATATAGTTTCATCTCTTGAAGGGGCCTGTGCTAGAGGACTGTCCTGATAAATGACGGATACCACTAACTCTGCCAAGTGCCTCTCCCTTTAGAAATAAACGAGCTGTTTTTCTAGTTTAGCAATCTTGTTCTGTGAATCTCATTGGCATGTATGTGTTTTTCAGTTTAGGAGTCAGGTGGCAGGAAAGCAAACTCAGCCTTAGTTTGGCTTAGTTCAGCATGGCTTTAGGCAAGTCCCGCAACCTCTCTGGACCATGGTCTCTTTATAAAATAGACCACTTGGACTAGAAACACTCTACAATATTTCTGTGGACATTTTGTGATTTCTAGGGCTTTGAGGCTTGGATCCCTGAATCCAAGAGTGCTGTGGTCGAAGTTCCTAGCCTTCATACTTATATGAAATCTTAATTGTGCTTGAACTCTTATGAACTCATCCTAACCTCTGGACACTCTGGTTTTCTCTAGCCCTCTGTGAGTGCACGAAAACACTGAGGGATTTGACCCTAGAAAGCAAAGCTCTAAACCTTGTATGTGGGGTTTTCCTGGTGGCTCAGATGGTAAAAATGCAGGAGACGTTGGTTTGATCCCTGGGTTGGAAAGATACCCTGGAGAAGGCTACCCACTCCAGTATTTTTGCCTGGAGAATTCCATGGACAGAGACTAGTGGACTACAGTCCATGGGATCACAAAGAGTTGAGCATGACTGAGTGACTAACACTTTCACTTTCTTTTTCAAACTATGTATGTACCTTAGTGATGCCACCAAGGGCAAGTGTTCTGAATCAGCCTTCACCCTTGACTTCTGTGTGCTTTCCCCGGTAGCTCGGAACAGTGGCCCAGTGGAAAATCTGCAGCATAGATGCCTCCTGTCTCTGAGTATTTCAGGCTTTCAAAAATGCCCTCTGTCTTCTTGAGTTCACTGGACTCAAATAATAATTTCCTGTTTACTTTCTCTACATACACACAAACACACATACACTATCAGTTTTATTTGAGTTAAAAATGGAAGCTTCCTCCAATATAGAGTGCCCTGCTCAAAATCTTTATTGTAGCTCTTACCACTTTGGGGTTCTTTGTAGTCTGTATTCTTTGTAAGCTGTGGACTCCATCAGGAAGGTTATGTTGGTTGGTGTAAGGATCATGGGACTTTATGGTATAATGGAACTGTAAAATGTACAAATCATAAGTGTGCAGTTTGATGAATATTAACAAATGTATACACCCATTACTCAACACCCCAAGATATAAAACTTGTCCATAACTGTAAAACACTGCTATTCAGTACAAATAGAATGTGAGCCACATATGGAGTGTTATGTTTTTCAGTAGGCATATTTTAAAAAGTAATAAGAAATAGGCAATAAGTTTAATGATGTATTTTCAACTTAGTATAGCCAAAGTATCATTTCAGCATGCAATCAATCATGTAAAAATTGCTAAGGAGGTATTTAATATTCTTTATTTCCTGAAGTCTTCTGAATCTTGTGTGTATTTAACACTTACGAATACTTCAATTCAGACTAGTCATGCTTCAAGTGTTCCAGAGCCCCATGTGACTCGGCTGTCATAGAGACAGCATGGCTTAAGAAATTTCTCTAATGCCTCTTTCTAGTCAGTTCCCACCCCCAACCAGAGATGATCACTATTCTGATTTCTAATTTCTGTAGATTAATTTTGTCTATTCTTGAATCTTAGAATGTATACTCTTGTGTCTAGTTTCTTTTGCTCAAAAACCAAGGCTTGCTTTGGGGAGAAGTGACCTATTGATCTTGACAAAAAATTTCACGAAAGCATGTGTTATACATTAAACAGTTTAGCTTTCCTTCATAACCATGGGGAAAAGGACATGATCTCCTGTGCCCAATATTTCACCTCTTGGATGTAGCAACAGAAAGGTAGGCTGAGAAGTGGGGTCCTCAGAATAGGTATAACAAATGTGCCCAGGGATTGTCCCAGCAGAGAGTGGTGCAAACAGTGTGACTTCTAGGCCCACTGAACTGGGCAGTCCAGTTACACTTTGTGGTCCTCAATATTTTATCATGTAAGAAATGTTTTTTTAATTAAACATTTTATTTTGAGATAGTTGTACATTCACGTGCAGTTGTAAGAAATAACACAAACAGATCTCAGATAGCTTCCTCCAATGATAACATCTTGCAAAACTGTAGTACAGAAGCTCAGCCAGGATATTCACACTGATAGGGCATCACCACCTCAAGGATCCTTTAGGTTTCTCTGTTACAGCCACACCTACTTCTTTTCCACTTCCACCCCTCCTTGGGACCTCTCACAGTCTGTTTTCTGTTCTCCATTAATTGGATTTTGTCATTTCAAGAGGTTATGTAATGGAGTCATGCGTGCAATATACAGTCTTTTGAGACTGATTTTTTCACTCAGCATAATTTCTGGAGATTCATTCAGGTTGTTTTGTGTATCAGTAGTTCCTTTTTTAATTGTTAAATAGTGTTGCAAAACTGTAGTACAGAAGCTCAGCCAGGATATTCACACTGATAGGGCATCACCACCTCAAGGATCCTTTAGGTTTCTCTGTTACAGCCACACCTACTTCTTTTCCACTTCCACCCCTCCTTGGGACCTCTCACAGTCTGTTTTCTGTTCTCCATTAATTGGATTTTGTCATTTCAAGAGGTTATGTAATGGAGTCATGCGTGCAATATACAGTCTTTTGAGACTGATTTTTTCACTCAGCATAATTTCTGGAGATTCATTCAGGTTGTTTTGTGTATCAGTAGTTCCTTTTTTAATTGTTGAATAGTGGGCTTCTCTTGTAGCTCACTCAGTAAAGAATCTGCCTGCAGTGCAGGAGACCTGGGTTCGATCCCTGGTTTGGGAAGATCCCCTGGAGAAGGAAATGGCAACCCACTCTAGTATCATTGCCTGGAAAATCTCATGGACAGAGGAGCCTGGTGAGCTGCAGTCCATGGGGTCGCAAAGAGTCGGGCACGACTGAATGACTAACTTAACACTTACAGTTGGTTTAATCATTCACCCATTGATGGATGTTTGAGGGTGTTTCCAGTTTTTTCAAATAAGGCTGCTATATGCATTCATGTACAGGGTTTTGTGTTATTGCAAATAAGTCTTCGTTTCTCTGGGAACATAATTGCTTACAGTTCTTCTCAGTATCCTCAGGAGATTGGTTCCAGGACCCCCGCAAATCCCCAAATCTGTGGTGGTCAAGTCCCTTATACCACATGGCAGTAGTGCAGTCAGCTCTCCCTATCTGCTGTTCCACATCTACGTATGGAACCTGTGGATACAGGGGGCCAGCTAGATGTATTCTTTGGGATACTTGTCAGCAGTGCAATTGCTGGCTTGTATGGTAGTTGCGTGTTTAGTTGTACAGAAATTGTCTGTTTTCCAGGATGACTGTACCATTTTACATTCTCACCAACAATATATGAGTGATTAGCATCCTCATCAGTATTTGGTATTGTTACTGTTTTTTATTTTTGTCATTGCAATAGGTGTATAGTGATATCTTACTGTGTTTTTAATATGCATTTCCTAATGGCTTGGTGAATTAAACACATAAGAAACAAAACTTAAAAAAAAAAAAGGAAGACAGACGCGAGAGATCATGTGTCAGAGGTTCAGGCAAACTCTGAAGAGGTCATGTGGTAAAGAACTGGGGCATACCAACAACTTCAAGTGAACATCAAAGTGAATCTTCCTTAAGTCAAGAGTTAGAAGAATTAACTGCTGATCCAGGCAGCATCTTTACAGCAACTTCTTGAGGGACCCTGAGTCAGAACCAGTCAGCTAAATCACAAAATCTGTAAGATAACAGGTTTGTGGTTTTAAGCCATGGATTTTGGGGTATTTTGTTACAGGAATGGATAACGCATGGAATATGGAACTGTCGGGGTCCAGCCCCGGTGGATCCAGGGTGATTCGAAGGTGGGGACAGAATCGGAGTCCTAGGAAAAACTTATTTAATTACGGATAGGGAGGGACTAGGAATTTAGCAGAGAAAAAGAGGCCGAATAACTTGGTTAACACAGGGTGCCAATCACCACCTACGTAGGCCGCAGGCGTCTTCCTGTTCTCCCGAAGGAGAGGAGGCACTGAGGCCCCCCCGGGGCCCAGGCAGAATTAGTAGGCTTGGTGGGTCCTATGCACCAGATGGGAATTCGACCAGAAAAATAGTAAGAGAGAGAGAAAGGAGCCGAATAACTTGGGTTACGTGGGGTACCAATAAAATTCCAGACAAGGAACTTGCACCATATTCACGGCGGGCACTCACGCTCCAGATGGGAATTCAGCCAGAAAATTGGGGAGCAGAAAGGAACGACATGAGGGAATCAGTCTTTCCGGAACTGATCCGATTTCTTTACTTTTGGGTTTGCTTATATACCTTTTGTTACATACAAGGATGAATACAGAGTCACGTAGGGGTCAGCAGTCCTGAC
>SJYC01102439.1:0-53090 GCA_006408675.1 Madoqua kirkii | reverse complement strand
TTTTGGTTATCAGAAAGAAAGAGTTGTAAATGTCAGCAGGCAGAAATGGCTTGAAGATGATGTAAAACCCCTAAAACTTTTTATGTAGAGCACCTGATTTTAATAAGGTCAGGACTGCTGACCCCCGTGTGACTCTGTATTCATCCCTATATGTAACAAAAGGTATATAAGCAAACCCAAAAGTAAAGAAATCGGATCAGTTCCGGAAAGACTGATTCCCTCATGTTGTTCCTTTCTGCTCCCCAATTTTCTGGCTGAATTTCCATCTGGAGCGTGGGTGCCCGCCATGAATATGGTGCAAGTTCCTTGTCTGGAATTTTATTGGTACCCCACGTAACCCAAGTTATTCGGCCCCTTTCTCTCTCTCTTACTATTTTTCTGGTCGAATTCCCATCTGGTGCATAGGACCCACCAAGCCTACTAATTCTGCCTGGGCTTCTAAGATCGGACCGGGGGGGGGGCCTCAGTGCCTCCTCTCCTTCGGGAGAGCGGGAAGACGCCTGCGGCCTGCGTAGGTGGTGATTGGCACCCTGTGTTAACCAAGTTATTCGGCCGCTTTTTCTCTGCTAAATTCCTAGTCCCTCCCTATCTGTAATTAAATAAGTTTTTCCTAGGACTCCTACTCCGTCCCCACCTTTGAATCACCCTGGATCCACCGGGGCTGGACCCCGGCAGATAAATTGAATACATTTAAAATTGAAAATATAATACTAAATTTTAAAAGATCTATTCAGATTTGTTTTGGAGTTGTCTGCTTTAAAAAACTTGAAGCCAATACGCATTTAGTCCACATGAATGATTGTACCCAGTAGTATTTCATGAAAAACAAAAACCAAACTTACCTGTACATTAGCATGGACAGACCCAGGCACTTGGTATTTCAACTCGTGGGCTGTTGTTTGAGATTTGGGAAGCAGAAAAGGATAAGAAAGAGACCGATATTTTGGTTTCATAATCTAAAATAAAGAGAAACAGGTAAAAAAGATTCAAATGAAAAAATAATTCCAGTCTTCCTTACTTTGTGATTCTAAAAGATATACAGGTTCATTTGAAAAAGAAAAAAATATATTAATAGTGGGTGTTTCTAGCTGAAGAGACAACAGATTATTTATTTATGTTTTTTATTTCCCAGAGGCAGAAAACTCCTTTTGCTCCTTCTTTTACCTTTTGGAGTGAGCATTGAAAGTGAAAGTGAAAGTCACTTAGTCATGTCTGACTCATTGAGACCCCATGGACTGTATAGTCCATGGAATTCTCCAGGCCAGAATACTGGAGTGGGTAGCCGTTCCCTTCTCCAGGGGATAGTCCTAAACCAGGGATAAAACTCAAAGATAGAACCCAGGTCTCCTACATTGCAGACAGATTCTTTACCAGTTGAGCCAATAGGCAAGCCCAAGAATACTGGACTGGGTAGCCTATCCCTTCTCCAGGGGATCTTCCTGATCCAGGAATCAAACTGGGGTCTCCTGCGTTGCAGGCAGATTCTTCGCCAATTGAGCTATTGCTTCGTATTTTTAAAGAAAAGTTAAATATAACCTAGAGTTGTAGACTCACTTGAAAAGACCCTGATGCTGGGAAAGATTGAGGGCAGGAGGAGAAGGGAAAGACAGAGGATGAGATGGTTGGATTGCATCACCGACTCAATGGACATATGTTTGGGTGGACTCTGGGAGTTGGTGATGGACAGGGAGGCCTGGTGTGCAGCGGTTCATGGGGTCACAAAGAGTCAGACACGACTGAACCACTGAACTGAACTGAGAGCTGCGGAAGTACACAATTGCAAAAATGGGGTTATTTTATACACTGATTCTTTAGTATGCTGTCGGTATCTCGTAACAGCAATAAATCACTATAGGTCATTTAAAAAATAATTTCATAGTAAAATGTCATGGAACAATCATAATTTGTTTAATAAATTTATATTAATGAAGATTTCAATTATTTCTCATTTTATATGAATTATTATATACAATGTCAAAATAAATTACTTACTGAATAATTTCTTTAGCTTAAATACCTGAAATTGATTTTCTGAGTTAAAGGTTACATCCTTTAAAAATATTTTTGCAATTATACCAATTTATCCTCCCAGGAGTAGGGTATAAGAGCATCAAAGATCCTGAACCCAATTGTGGGTTTCTGCAGTGTATTAACTTTGCCAGTCCAATAGTTTAAAAACAATATCCTTTTATTTATTCCTCCATTCACCTCTAAATTCTTATTTAAAATATTTCCACTATTTCTAAGAGCTCCCACTAACTGCTTATAATGTAAATTAAGTGAAAAATAAGGTGACACTCTGAGTTAACAAAACTAAATTTTTTCCCCAAATTATATCCAAACTATAGGGAAGAAAGGCCTCATTACCATTTAAAATAAATAAAAGGGAACCTTAATAACACCAAGATAATAGGCACTTAACTTATAAGTATTCGGTCAAATTCTTGTAAGTAATGAAGGCATCTTATGAAAGAGGACAAAATCCAGAGGAAAGAGAGGTAGCTCCATCTTCTCATATTGCTCACTTTGCTCACAACTGCCTCTCAGAAGCTTGTGCCAACATGGATCCAGGGCAGTGCCAGGACTGCAAGGACTTGAAAGCTGCAGCTCTCACCTGAACAAGGGTCCCATCCTCGCTACAGTAGCTCAGCAGCCCTCCACGTGACTATCTGCCCAGGCGAGGTGCTTAAACTGGGAGTCCCAGGTTAATGGTTAAACCATAGTCTGTGATGGTAGCACCATTCCTCTGCCCTCTGAATTATTTGTAGAGGAAAAGTTCAGGAACTGTTATTTTTTTTTTTTTCTCTCTTTTGCCCAGAGTCCCAGGTACTCTGACAACTGGCCACTCAACAGTGGATAAAGTGGCACAGCTGCGGCCACATCAGCCCCCCTCGCCTCCTCTTCCTGGCCTGTCCCTCTACATGTGGACTGAATCATGCTAAAACCACCCACGTACCTTCGTGAAGTTCCAGCGCTGGATGAAGTGACGGGCCACATCGCGAGCTGCCTTGCCGTGGACTGCAGAGGCTATGTCATGCCATGGCATCCGGGGGGTGGAGTGCCTGTCAATGAAATCTGCCCAGGTGCACCAGGCAAGGGTCCACACTAACTGCTGTGCCCACAAGGCACATAAGCCATCTGACCCCAACTATGATACATAAAAAACAAAACAAAACACGTGGTGATGTCCACCACATGTATATTTCTTGACTCGGATAGAATAATACCTTTATAGCCAAGAGGAGCATAGATCTCACATTGAGGAACATAGTCCCTATGCACCTCTCCCAATACAAAGTTTCCATTCTGCTATTAGATAATCACTGAGAAAGGCAGATGTGAGTTGGTACAAATTATCTAAAGATATAAACGTGATATTACATTTTCTCTTCTATTCTGTTAAAATAATGTCAAGCTATGTATAGAATGCCATTTCTAGTTCCTGTTCAGTGTACAAGCACTTAGATGATCTGAAATGTGTTATTTTAATGTTGGAAGATGAATGATAAGCAGAAAAAAGGAGATCATCAAAGGAAGGGAAACATCTCCTGGAGAATTACAGATTATGATGCCTAAAATATGCCTATATGCAATCTGGAGATTTCAAACAAGTAAGCTATATTTCATTTTCTTTTCTTACTATACTCACAAGGAAAAACTCTTAAGTATATGACTAAATCATGGTCTCCAATGCTTCACCAAATGTTCAAAATAAAACAAGATATTAGATCATGCACACGCATACTTGTTGAGATACTAACAAGGAAAAGACAAAACATGAGCAGCCACCCCCTACCACAGTACTCACCAGCAAAAGGTTTATCGAGTTGAACCCAGTCTTTGAAGACGAAATTGCAGTAGTCTTTTCCATGCCAGAATCTGGTTTCCCCATGTAGCTCTCCCACACGTGTCTGTACACTTCGGAGGGAGGCTGTGTCTGTAAATGCAGCAAGACTCACTCAAAGGCTGTGGTTCAGGTGGGCCCCAGGGAGGGAGGCTCACCTCTCACTTATTAACACCTAAACCCTCCCTAACTTTTCTTCTTAAGCCTCATAACAAGGGCGGCATGGGTTCATTCCATCTGAGACTGTGGGCTGGCTGTGGGCTGGTAGTTGGGGCTATAACCAGGTTCATCATTTGACAATGAAATTTTAATATTTTTACACATGTTTCAATGCCATTCTCCCAAATCATCCCACCCTCGCCCTCTCCCACAGACTCCAAAAGACTGCTCTATACATCTGTGTCTCTTTTGCTGCCTCTCATACAGAGTAATCTCCAGTGCAGTCTCAATGTATGATACAGGATGCTCAGGGCTGGTGCACTGGGATGACCCAGAGGGATGGTATGGGGAGGGAGGTGGGAAGGGGGTTCAGGATGGGGAACATGTGTACACCCGTGGCGGATTCATGTTGATATATGGCAAAACCAATACAATATTGTAAAGCAATTAGCCTCCAATTAAAATAAATGAATTTATACTAAAAAAAGAAATTTAATATTTTTATTCTTGTCATCTAGCAGATCACTGGCAGAATGGATCACAGGGTTAACTTGCTGGTGAGAGAGGTAAAGCCAGGTCTGCTGGAAGAACATGAGATGCCGAGGCCATAAAGAAGTCATGTTCTTCTTTTTGCTCAACCAATATGGTGCACAGCTAATGTGTAATTCTTGTCTTTTGCATTTCAAAATTCAAGAACCTCAAATTTGCAGACAGTGGTGTTCTAGCCCTGGAATTGACTAGCTAAGCGACACCGAGCTTCACCCTTTTGGGTCACAAATCCTTTATCTACAAAAGGAAGAATTTGGCCCAGCTATCCTCTAAGATCTTTTGGGCTCTAACATCCTATATTTCTACAATTATAAATGACACCCATAAAATATCATAACAATAGAAGAAGCTTAGGCTCACATAGGCGCAAAAGCAGCATCTACTGCAGTATTTCACAAAGAGCTTTGTCAGGAACATTTTCAGTTCAGTAAATATGTTGACAAATAGTTTGAACATTTATGGCATATGCCCATCACAAAGACAGATAAGCAGGGAACTAGCAGAACTACAAGTCACAAAACGCCGCGCTTGGCACAAAAGAGACACTTAACCATCAGACTCTGGATGCAAAACGTTTGTTGAAAGAGTAAGTGGCACCACACACAGAAGCCACTGGACTGGTCCCCCACCACCATACTGCCCCAGATGTGTCCTTCCAACACTGCAGATTCCTTATTTAAAAGCCTTCTAGGATGACCTGCCTACAAGGGGGTCACATCCTCAGGGTTTAGTGTGCAAAGACAGCTCTTAAACTGCTGCCAATCTCTCTTTCTCATCCTCATTTTCCCCATACAACCCAGGCCCCAGGCACACCACCGTTCTCACCGATTGTGACAGGCCTTATCTGTCATGCAGTCAGTACATGATTCCTTCAGACTGGAATTTCTTCCCACCCTCTTGGTCTGACCTCCTCCTCATCCTTCAGGAGCCAGGTTAGCTGTTACCTGTCCTAGAGACACTCCCCATATCCCAGCAGGGAGAGGCTGTGGAATCATTCATAGCTGCACACCCCAGGGCCCCTGACTCTGTGACTCATCTGTCCCGCCCTGTCCACCACTCACTCATCTATAAACTCAGGGGTGGGGAGTGCATCCCTTCAGTGCCTGGTGTAGCTCCTGGCATTCAGCAAGCAATCAATAATAATTGCAGAGTGAAAAATTTTAAACAATCACTGTGCACTCTGCCAGTGAAAGTGAAGTCACTCAGTCGTGTCTGACTCTGCGATCCCATGGACTGTAGCCCACCAGGCTCCTCCGTACATGGGATTTCCCAAGCAAGAATACTAGAGTGGGTTGCAATTTCCTTCTCCACGGGATCTTCCCGATCCAGGGATCAAACCCAGGTCTCCTGCACTGCAGGCAGACGCTTTAACCTTTGAGCAACCAGGGAAGGAATAATCTGCTAGTGTTCTATCTCAAACTGAATAATTAATCTCCAAAGAAAAATGTCTTGAATGAACAATGAACAAAACTTGCTAACAATGAATAAAACTATATAATATGAAAAATTAGAATTCTGTTCATTTCTCCCAGTGATTTATTTTCCTTTTCTCTGAAACTGAAAGGCCAAAGTCCTGATAGGTCTATTTGCTCACCTGTAGGCTCTTTATAGTAAGCATGGCACTTTATTAAAAAAAAAAAAAAAAGGAATAAAGAAAAGATAAATAGCAGGTCAATTCCAAAGTAAAATTTAAAAGTATATACAAAATTTGTTTTCATCAATTGAGAAACTTTGGGCTAAATATTTACATATATACACATATAATTATTTAAAAATTAACTTTCATCTAATACTCTGTTTTGACAAGAAAAACAAAGTAAATTCTTAGTCTCAGAAAATGATCTTGGTGCTAATTAAATTCAGTCTGCTCATAATTCAAATTTGGTTTTGGTCATGGCCTACACCGTGCAAATTAATCAGGGTCCTCCTCAGAACCAATGAAATATTAAGGTTAAGCAGAACGAAATCTTGTCAGTAGGATATTTCCCCCTGCTGAAGCACTAAGGCACTAAGTTAGTAAAATATTTAATCCCAACACTTTTCTCCTATTTAACAGATAGTAAGTTCTTTGAGAGCAAAAGTAAGTGTTATACAATGTACCATTGCATCCCTGAGAATGGAGTTGAGAAATGACTTAACTTGTTATTCATTCTCCCTAATGATTAAATATCTGAGTGTGAAACACTTGCCTCAGCTAAATGACAAGCATTATCTTCCCCATTAGCCATCTATTAAATCATGCTTAACAGGAAATCATCAGCAAACAATTACTGAATATAAAAAGAATAAAATTCAACCCTTTTAAAATGACTGTATCAAGGAAACAATGTTTTTGACATTCTCCCTCTTACAACATAATTTTGAGAGGGAAAAAAAATCTTGAGGATGGCTGACTGATTTTGGATTAAAGTATATACTATAGAAATCTGTCATAGTTACTAATCACATTTAAGATGAGCTGATTTTACTCCACTTTTTTCTACTTAGAAACATGCAATGATCTTGTATGCACACTCTACTGATTTCTACACATCACCAGTAAGGTTCACCGGAACCCCATTCAATGTGGCCTTGTGCATTCAAGTGTAACATTGCAGAGAAGCTAACCCAGTTCATACTTTCAGGAAAGGAAGCTGCTAACTCAAGCAAACATTCAGTTTCAAACTTATGATGAAGAGTCACTCTATGCTTAATTTGGGTTTCTAGTCCCAGAATTAAGACCATACAGTTTAAGTCATTACATGATTTAAATGTAGAACTGTGCTCTTTAAACTTCCTTCTCCATTAATAGTAGAACCTTACTTTTTTTCCCCCAAAATAAATTCACATGGCAGTCCAATATATAAAACAATGTAAGTGGGATTTTTCTGGTTGAAGCAGGTAGCAATAAAGGTAGGAGGGGCCTGGGTCTTCAGTAGTATCCTCAAGCTCCCTGAGAAACACCAGGATTTTAAGAACAGACTCGGTAAAGTACTGCTCCAGAAGTACTCAACTGTTCTTTGGCTTTGGTTTTTAAGTAAGTGAACTTTTTTCGTATTAAAAAGCTAACCTGGTAACTTAACATAGTTAATGGAAAGAGTCCTCTCGGTCCCCTGCATCCCGGGTCCAGTCATCAGCCGTGCCGTCGCCTCTACTTCAGGATGGTTTCAGTACCTGCCTGGTCATGATCTGCCACCCCTGTCTGCTCTGAAGAATAAGCTTGTAAAAAAATGTTCGTCAGATCTTGTCTGACCTTTGCTCAAGACCAGCTGATGACTTCCCTTTTCTACTCAGAGTATAAGGCAAAATTTTATAGCCTACTCAACCCTGTCCACCTTTGCTCCTATCATTATCCCCAGCCCTCCCAACTTCAGCCATGCCGGGAAGTCACCTATCCCATTCTTTCTCACAGTCTACACTGGCTGGTCTCCCTCCCTTATCCTACTTTTTCTCTCTTTTTGGATCTTTGTCGGAAACTCATCTCAGTGGAAAAGCATTCTCTGACTCCCTCCTCATATAAAATAGTCCCTCCTTCCCTCTGCCCTTTCTCTCTTCCCCTGCTCTATTATTCTGTGAGATAAGTCATACCACCTGACACACTGTGTTTGATGGTCTATTTCTATTTACAATTCCCATCCTCACTTTCCAACTAGACAACTGAATTTCATTTGTGTTGTTCATCCCATTCCTAGTACCCAGAACAATGATCGACATACTACAGGAGTTCAGTAAGTACTTATTTAAGAAACAAATGAGTCATACACATTTAGTTTTGCACTCCCACTTACAATTTTTAATGATTGTGCAATTCCATCAAGGGAATGGATTGCTCATTATGTTCTAGAACCATCCTCCATCCTCTCTTGGATATTTAGGGTGTTTACTTTTTTTCCCCTCTCTCTCTCCCTTAAAAAACAAAACAAAACAAAACACTGCACTGTGTGTATCTAGCTTATTAAAGAGAGGATTTCCATCAACACCTAAAAACAACCGTATTGCTGTCTCCAGCTCATGACAGTGGGAATCACCCCCTCAGTCTATTACCAGCCTGAATTACTTCATATATTCTGCACTCAGCTTGCATCTTCCTTTCCACTTGCCTCCAATCCTGTTGTCAGCAATACTAACATTTAGTCCCCTCATTGCTCCATCTTAACATCAGTCCTAACATAGCAAAGCCACATGCTGGAATTACAAAGCAATATCTGGACCTATTTGTAACCCTTATCTTTAAAGTCTGCCCCTGACCTGGCTCTCTGGACTTCCCAGTCCCCCATCTCAGGGCTATGCCACTCTACGGAACACAGGAGTTACTGTGAGCTCTCCCTGAATCCACATAAGCATCAAGGGCTAGCTGTTTGCTAAATAGACAAAATGTCTCCCCATATATGCCCTTCTCCATATTTTAATGGTATCAGTGTTGTTGAGATTTATGAATGCAAATGGACTTCACAGTTACATAGGTGCTTTAGTTCACTATAAATAGTCAATCATTTTAAAAATTGCTGGGTCCCCAGGCTAAAGAATGCTGGAACCACTGCCCAAGGTCCAGCCTAGTGTTCAGGGTCATTAGCCCCTAACCGGAGAAGGTAATGGCACCCAACTCCAGTACTCTTGCCTGGAAAATCCCATGGATGGAGGAGCCTGATGGGCTGTAGTCCATGGGGTCACTAAGAGTCAGACACAACTGAGAAACTTCACTTCTACTTTACACTTTCCTGCACTGGAGAAGGAAATGGCAACCCACTCCAGTGTTCTTGCCTGGAGAATCCCAGGGACAGAGGCGCCTGTTGGGCTGCCATGTATGGGGTCGCACAGAGTCAGACATGACTGAAGCGACACAGCAGCAGCAGCAGCAGCAGCAGCCCCTAACAGCCACAGTGACTCACATCCCGCCCTGCTTGCTGGGCTCCATCTCATCTCCTTAACAGTACACAGAACTGTGGCCTTGAGAATTTAGCCAAAAGGTCCTGCTTCAGTCATCTGCATTTCTGCTAAATCACAAATCTGATTCATGACTTTTAGGAGGCTGAGAAAACGGAACTTCACTGGGCACATCACTTATCATCTCTAAACCTTCATTTGTAAAAAGAAGATAACACTGTTCTAACCAAGCACCACCAGTGTTCTCGGCAGTGAGGGGCAGAGTCTGCATGTGATAAAAGCTAGCTTACATTTTACTGTAGTTGCTATTTACTATGATTGTGTGTATGCATGCTAAGTCGCTTCAGTGGTGTCCAATTCTTTGTGACCCCATGGACTGTAGCCTGCCAGACCTCTCTATCCATGGGATTCTCCAGGCAAGAATACTGGAGTGGGTTGCCATACTCTCCTCCAGGGGATCTTCCCAACCCAGGGATCAAACCCGCATCTCTTATATCTTCTGCATTGGCAGGCGGGTTCTTTACCACTAGACTCACCTGGGACACCCATTATTTGTCCCTATATCTGATCTGTTGCCAAATCCCTCTTCATTCCCACCACATTTTAGGCCCTGATTAATTTATTTGAGTACCTCGTTCTTACAAAAGCTTATCAGATCATTTCTAATAATACGTGCAGGGTAAAGACTGTGAGAACAGACAGGCAATCCAGAAATACAGTCACTCTGCTCATGCAGCAAAAGCTGAAGCCTATGGAGATTTTGGCACTTCACACATCACTTACCAAGGTTAGGTCTAGTAAGCCCCTGCTCAGACTCAGTGGAAGAGCGAAAGAGTTTCAAGTGGGGTTTTAAACCATGGATTAAATTCTGACGACTCCTACAGTGATTACAATAACCTGGAGAAAGTTAAGAGTTCTTTTTTTTACAAAGATAGATATATATATAAATATATACACACATATATGAAGTTTTCTAAACTGGAAAGCAGAGTTAATCATTTTTAAAAGTAGGCAAGGCTATAAAATCAGTCACAAATTCTGTGCCACAGAAACTGTAGAGTTTTAAAGACAAATCTGAAAAGAATAGTAAATGTACAAGATGTAGAAAATCTGATGTTTGAGGACAAAAGCTTGATGTATTTCTGGACAGGAAGAGATATGCAATCTCTGCTATGACAAGTTTATAAAGTACACCTAATACTTTTCCTTCATAATTTGGTATTAGTTTGGAAATGCTTAGCCTTTCTGTGACCATTAGAAGCATCAACTGTGAGTGTTATGAGTACTGATGTGAATAAAACAATAAATCTCCTTTACAATGAGTCAAACAGAGCCCCCAAATGGTATAAGACCGAATAGGATGATATAATGACTTTTAAACATTGGTTGGTTTACTCCATTATAGGTATAATGGTTCTGCAAACAGGTGTCCCCGTGTCTGGCTACAAGGAATAGAGTCATCAAGATAAGCTCCAGGGCAGACAGTGACTTACTGGAGGCGCTGTCAATGCTGCTGATGCTGTCTGTGTCGTGCAGATGGTGTCTGTGCAGCTGCCTGTAGAGACTGAATTTGGAGAACTTCCTGGGCTTTCCTAGTCCTTTCAGTTTTGAATTTGCATCATCAGGAGGGTTCAGGATGGGCAGATCTTTATCAGATTCGTTTTTATCTTTGAGGCTTAAGGATTCCATAGACTCTGTTGTTTCAGCCTGAGAAAATTATTTTTTAAAAAAGAGAAATGAAAAGAAACTGCATAATATATGCTGCAATGTGGTCTTTTAATTCCAGTTTACAGTTTACACATGTTGCTGGCTCCGTAAAAGACACACAATAATGTGCGTGAGGTCACCTGCAGGGCAGTGGGGGGATTCTTGTGAATCCCCTGTTTAAAGACTTTCAAAGGGACACTAGGAAGTCCATTACAGTTCCTCTTTCACTGCATCAAATTCTTGCAATTTTATGCCAATTAACCTTTCAGTTTCAGATATAATTACGAGTTATACTCACTGTTGAGGTACTGAACTTCCTCTGATAAACATTAAGTGATAACTTTTCTGTCAGTTATTTTCCCCATTACCTTTCCATTAAATCTCTATTTTCCTAGAAAAGTCACCAACATATACAGCAGAAAAATAAGATGGAGGCCATCAAATTTTTAATAAGTGTATTGATATTTTGGCAACCATCTATCTGAGTTGAAATAATAAGGACACGAATATAGGTGTACAGATATTTTGGCAGTTCTTGATTTGAAAGGTACGTTGAGGTATTAACCTCTTGCTTTCAAAGAGAATTCTCTAAATGTCTCCAGACTGACTCATGTTATTTTCATATGTCTGTAAGAAGGAACATTTCAAAAACCTTGGCAGTGACTTGTAATAAGGCTGCTTACTTGAAGTCCAATTGTGTTGCACATTTTTATGAACTTTTTCCCCCCCAAATAAGAATTAAATCTTTAATTTAAATGGAACCCAAGGAACTGACTATGAGATAGCAAATTTAGTTTTCTTACAAGAGAAGAAACAGAGACTAACAGACTCCTTCGGTGGTACTTGAAACCAGATCTTTGTTGGACTGAACTATCCGGGAATATGCCTCCTTTCATTCAGCCCATCAGCCAATCAATCAAGCTTTTGATACACACTTATACAAACTGTGTCCCTTTCATGCAGTTCCATAAAGATGAAATCTACTAACTGTGAGGGAACCCAGAGATGGTCCCCCGAGGACGCGCTTCACGCTGCCCACATCCGTGAGTCTGTGTTCGTTGTCATCCCACCTCCCGTAAGCCAGGTCAATCCCACCCACAAAGGCCACCGACTGGTCGATGATGACGAGTTTCTCATGATGAGCCCACAGGTATACGCTGGACGACACGTGATCCGGGTGCCTCATCACCTTGAGAGGAAAAAACCCACACATGTAGTATGCTTTCTAAAATGCCTTTCATACTATAATAAAATAGGTCTGTTTATACCCTCGAAGAGCATTTCCTACAATTCAAATACTAAAATGTGCTATCTATACATCGAAGGGAATCTCCAAACTTCTAATTTTATCCTCAGTAGTTAGCAAAGGAAGATCCCTGGTTACTTTCCAAGACTCCCCTGCCCATTCTGGATCCCCCACACTTGTGGGGAGCTACCATTCAGCTTGAAATTTGGCCACATATTTCAATAAAGGTCAGCTCAGTGGGATAGCAGATTCCCTTCCCTCCACCAAAGGATTACATTGTATGTGATTTATTACTTAAAAAACACTAAAACTTTTGAACCAACTCTATCTCTTTTGTCTATCTCTGACAAAAATTACTAAGTGTATTGATATTTTAGCAGTCATTGAGTTGAAATAGTAAGTACATGATATAAGGATATAGATGTTCTGGCAGCTCTTGATTTTAAAGGTACTTTGAGAAGTTATTAATCTCCTGCTTCAAGTAGAATTCTCTCAAAATGATCCCAGACTGACCTATTTTTATATGTCTTAAAGCGGAACATACCAAAAACTTTGAAGACAATTTTACTGTTTAACATTTTTGATTGTGGTGAAATACACATAACATAAAATTTATGGTTTTAAGTTTTTTTATGTGTACAGTGCAGTAGTATTAAGCATATTTATATGTACAAACATCTCCAGAATTTTTCATTCTACAAAACTGAAACTTTACACTCATTAAACAATAAAGCTCCATTCCCTCTTCCCCTAAAACTCTAGCAACTACCATCTACTTTTTATCTCTGTGAATTTGACTACTCTAGGTACCTCATGTAAAAGGAATCTATCTTTTTATGACTGGCTTATTTCACTTAGAATAATGTCTTCAAGGTTCATTCACATGATTTAAGATATGTCAGAATTTCCTTTTACTTTTAAAGACTGAATAATATTCCATTACATGTATATACCAATTCATTAGTGAGAGTGTGATATTAAAGTATCCAGCTATTACAGAACTGCTTTATTTGATCCTTTGATTTTGTCCATGTTTGCATAATATATTTTGATAGTCATTACTAGGGATTAAATGCTTATATTTTCTTGCTGCACTGAAACTTTTAATATATAATATCCTTCTTTGTCTACTGTAAACTTTTTTGATTTAAACTGTGTTTTGACCCATATTAGCATAGTCATTTCTGCCTTTTTTGGGTTATTATTTACATAGACTATCTTCTTTTAATCAAGAAAAATATATAATCAATATATACTTTAAGCCTACTGCAGATTTATTATTGTCTTGAAATATCTCAATAACTGGGCAATATTTACTGATAGACTTGTCCTTGGTAAAATATCAAATGGCTTTTTTCAAATTGTTTATCACGTTTATTCATGTTAGTAGTACTTTCTACTAAGAGCTTTTAAGGAAAGCGCTTTAAATCCTAAAGGAGCTCTTTTTGTGTCTATTTACAGTCTAGCTTGAGCATACCTTCACTCTCCCCGAGAGAAGCCCCAACCGCATCCCTAGGTCCGCAGGTCTACTTTCTCTGTGGATCTGTGTGCTCCAGATACTCGTGTTAAGGGGACCCTCACTGTACTGGCTTCTGTGACGGGTTTCTTTCAATGAGCACTGTGTTGTCAAAGTCAAGACTTTTATTTTCTCCTCCCCATTTACTTGGGCAAACCTACCTGCATGTCCCTTCCCGCCCTGGAAGCCCAGGGGCTTCTCAGTAGCGCACCGTTTTTTCTGTGAAACTTCTTTCTTCTGTTCCGTGAATCCAGTTTCTCCTTGAGGAAGCATGCTGTACGACACCGTCACTCGTTTCCTGCCCCCGCATCTGCTGTCTTGCTATGCTTTTCTTTGCCGTGTTGCCGTCAGCTCTGGATGTCAAGTCTCTGCTGCTGCTGTTCTTACAGCTCAGACTGTTTTCTGTCTTTGCCTCTGTTTAGGAGAAGGCAATGGCACCCCACTCCAGTGCTCTTGCCTGGAAAACCCTATGAACGAAGGAGCCTGGTGGGCTGCAGTCCATGGGGATTCTTCTGTTCCGTGAATCCAGTTTCTCCTTGAGGAAGCATGCTGTACGACACCGTCACTCGTTTCCTGCCCCCGCATCTGCTGTCTTGCTATGCTTTTCTTTGCCGTGTTGCCGTCAGCTCTGGATGTGAAGTCTCTGCTGCTGCTGTTCTTACAGCTCAGACTGTTTTCTGTCTTTGCCTCTGTTTAGGAGAAGGCAATGGCACCCCACTCCAGTGCTCTTGCCTGGAAAACCCTATGAACGAAGGAGCCTGGTGGGCTGCAGTCCATGGGGATGCTAAGAGTCGGATACGACTGAGCGACTTCCCTTTCACTTTTCACTTTCATGCACTGGAGAAGGAAATGGCAACCCACTCCAGTGTTCTTGCCTGGAGAATCCCAGGGACGGGGGAGCCTGGTGGGCTGCCATCTATGGAGTTGCACAGAGTCGGACACAACTGAAGTGACTTAGCTGTAGCAGCAGTAGAAAAACAAATCTTGTCCGATCCATTTGAAAATGGTGAGCAAAATTTTCCTGAGTTGCTTGCTTTTTATTTCCTGCGTTTGGCACTTTCAGGCATTTGCTCTTCCATTACGTCTTCCTGGTGAAGTTCCATCCTTTCAAACCGTCATTTCCACCTTCTCACCCTCATCCTGGAGCGGAACCGGCTCTGACTGGATCTGGTGAGCAGCAGCAGGTCCTAGGTGGCCTTGGGCCCACATGCTGTCCATGGGCCACTGCGCATAGCCTCACGCCAGTCGGCGACCTGCAGGCTCTGCAGAGATGTGAGGCCCGGATCCTGCCTCCGGCCGATCAGGACTTTTCTCTTTCCACTGTCCTCCCTGCTCTCAAGACGGAGCAAGAACAGTACAGTCTACCACGGGTCACGTGACCCAGGACGCTGGCCCCACGTGCAGGCCCTCTACATCACCCATGAGGCGTGTGGGGCTGGAGTCACTGCCTGGGGACAGAAGGAAGGCTGAGAGGTGGGCGGGGATGAGAAGGGGAACCGGACCGACCAGACGGGAGGGGCGCGGCCCCAGTCCGTAGCGCATTTCCCCCATGTGGTCCTCTGGGTGTGGGTGTGGCCCCCGGCCCCCCTGTCCAAAGCTGGTGGGCTGCTGCCCTCCAGAGGGGGGCCACTGATGGTCCTTTGGTCCATAGTTCGAGGACAGTTTTCCAAGACTCTAGCCAGAAGCTATCACGCTTCATTTTCTACACAGCAATTGCCTACATAGGAAGGAGTTCCATTCCGAGGATGCATTCACTGAGTTTAGTCTGTATGTAGGTTTAGTGAAATTAGCCTAGGCACCCAACTAACAGAATTGGCTATAGAGTACTGTATTGTAATAGGTTTGTAACTTTTCACACAAATATTACATTAAAAAATAAAAAATAGAGAAAACATTTTTAATCTCACAGTACAGCACCTTGAATAGCACAGTAGGACCAGGTGTAGTACCGCTTCTTTTACACTTGCTTCCAGACTTCCTGGGCATGAAGCAAAGATACCTCCCTACTGCACTCTGATCCCCTGGAGAAGGGAAAGGCTCCTCACTCCAGTATTCTGGCCTGGAGAGTTCCATGGGCTGTACAGTCCATGGGGTCGCAAAGAGTCGGACACGAGTGAGCAAGCTTCACTTCACTCCCCTTCTGCGCTGTACCCACGACTGTGCAGCAAAGGGCCCAGCAGCACAGCCTGCAGAGCGTGCAGGCACATGACACGTGCACCGGACACGCTACCGTGGGTGGACATGGGAACGCACACTCTCACCTTGGGAATTTCACAGCTTCAAGGTTCGTGTGCAAGAGACTTACTGTATTGTGAGATCTCTTCTGTATGTTTCCATTTCCTGGTACCATTATACAGTTCCGCTGTTTAAGCTCGTCAGTTCAGTTCAGTTCCTTCCCTCAGTTGCTCATTCGTGTCTGACTCCTTGCGACCCCATGAATCGTAGCACGCCAGGCCTCCCTGTCCATCACCAACTCTCGGAGTCCACCCAGATCCATGTCCATTGAGTCAGTGATGCCATCCAACCATCTTATCCTCTGTCGTCCCCTTCTCCTCCTGCCCTCAATCTTTCCCAGCATCAGGGTCTTTTCAAATGAGTCAGTTCTTCACAGCAGGTGGTCAAAGTATTGGAGTTTCAGCTTCAACATCAGTCCTTCCAATGAACACCCAGGACTGATCTCCTTTAGGATGGACTGGTTGGATCTCCTTGCAGTCCAAGGGACTCTCAAGAGTCTTCTCCAACACCACAGTTCAAAAGCATCAATTCTTTGGCATTCAGCTTTCTTCATAGTCCAACTCTCACATCCATACATGACCACTGGAAAAACCATAGCCTTTACTAGATGGACCTTTGTTGACAAAGTAATGTCTGTGCTTTTGAATATGCTGTCTAGGTTGGTCATAACTTTCCTTTAAAGGAGTAAGTAGCTATTATTTTCATGGCTGCAGTCACCATCTGCAGTGATTTTGGAGCCCAGAAAAATAAAGTCAGCTACTGTTTCCACTGTTTCCCCATCTATTTCCTATGAAGTGATGGGACCAGATGTCATGATCTTAGTTTTCTGAATGTTGAGCTTTAAGCTAACTTTTTCACTCTCCTCTTTCACTTTCATCAACTTTCTTCCATAAAGGTGGCGCCATCTGCATATCTGAGGTTATTGATAAGCTTATCAACTTACAGGTGACATGTCTAGGAAGCTTCATTTTTTTCTCTGTAAACCTGGGTCACAGAAGGCTCGCCTTTTGGTAGTGCTGGAACAGGAGGGATTGTGCAGGGGAGGCAGCCCTCTCTTGGGCCCACATCACGGTTCCTTAGCTGAATTTTTTATGGCTGCAAATGGAAGGCCTGTGGTGAGGTGGTTCTCCCACTGACCTGGGACTCTATCACCCAACACCTACCTGGCTTCATGTTGCATGTTTGAGCCTCCAAAGATTTGAGTATTGCCTTTCTCAATCTGCAGGGTTCCAACAAACTGAATGAAGCTCTTCTGGAAAGCATAAACAGTGCCAAAAAGATCCACCTGGTCCCTTGTTCCCTGAGAGACAGGTTCGTGCTGCGCTTCGCCATCTGCTCACGCACAGTGGAGCGGGCCCACGTGCAGCTGGCCTGGGAGCACATCCAGGAGATGGCAGTCATGGTGTTGAGGGCACAGGGGGAGGAAAAGGCAGGTAAGCCACCAGGTGGGGCCGAATCCCTCCACCTAGAGAGAGGGAGGGAGAGCCTGCCCTGTCTGGTCTGGAGAAGTGGAGGGAACATACCACACAGGGAGTCTTTAGAAACTTCGATAGATTTCTACCTTATACTCTTTCATTTGAGACTATCAGTCATACATCTCTGTAATATCCCCTCAGCTTTCGTTAGTGTTCCCCCCAACTTAACAATCATAGCAACTTATAAACTGGCAAATGGTGGTAAATGAAAATGGGGGAGAACACTCAAAAAGGAGTTTGACATGACTGCTGGTTTGCTGTCAGGAAGGACCACATTCACGCTGATTTAGAGAAAGAAAATGTTAAACTACTGTGCATCAGTAATAGAAACCCTGAAGACCGTGGGCAGGTGACTTGTAAGAAAAGCATCTGCACAAACACAGCATTGACAACAAGTTGGAATGATGTCTGTTGAACTGCAAGGATATTTAGAGCCTTGGCATTAGGTTATTTTATGAATGTCATTCCATTGGAGTTTTTCCACCACCTTGATTTCTTTCTTTTTTCCTTTTGCCCCACTTGGGGGAGGTGGGTGGTAGGAGCTTCTCCTTTTCTTTCTTTTTTTTATATTAAACAAATAAGAGACTTATATCCCTCTGAAAAGAGCAATTCATGGGGTTGCAAACAATCGGACACGGCCGAGCAACTGAACTGAACTGAAAAAGAGTTTAAAGAAAGGTAATCAAGGGGCAAGAGTGGGGTTTCAAGAATCATCAGGATCCGAGGAACCTTCCTTCTTGCTTCCTTGCTATTTTTAGCATCAGCATAGAACATCTGTCTTATGGCCCAAAATGGTTGTTCATGCTCCAGCCATGGCATCCTCATTCTAACTTTTCTTTCTTTCTTTTTCTGCTTTATGCCCATCTGTCATCATCCACGGGGATGCAAAACCTAAATGTGTGATGGAATTAGTTTGCTGAGCACATACAACTTGATCTTCTGGGCTCTTAATTTTAACTATGAGTACCTGAGATATTAATACTATAGTGCAGTGGTCCTCAACCTCTAGGATCTAATGCCTGATCTGAGGAGGAGCTAATATAATAATTATACAAATAAGGTACACAATAAATGAAACAGATTTGAATCATCCTTAAACCATCCCCCAAAAATGGTTGGTGGAAAAATTGTCCTCGACAAAACCAGTTCCCAGTGCTGAAAAGGTTGGGGACTACTGTGTAGTGCTCAAAAGATCAGAAGTTAAATATTGCATTTAATTTATTGAGAGCTCCATCCCAGGCTTCTGGCCCAAGAGGTCAGAGACCCCTTTGTCAGGGTGTGTCCTGAAATATCAGGTCCTTTTCCTGGCTCGGCAAACCCCTTTCCTAAGGGCTGCTGCTCATAAGGTGATGGATCACCCTTCAGGGGGCAACACCACAGTTAGAGCTTAAGCATCTCGGGAAAGTGTTGGGAAGAGGTCTATAGTTCCAGATTATTCCACTGCTCCACAATAAGCATCTCTCTGTGTGGTACAGGGTGGGGGGTGTGTGTATGTGGGGGATTAAGATAAAATCAAAACAAAACCACACAGGCAGACACTCTAGAGGAACCTTTCTGCCACTCTATGCTTGTGTATCTTATCGTGTCTTACTCCCCTATGCCTGGAACAACACAGGAGACTGTAGCTCAGAAAACTCATCTGAAACAGAGGCAGGTCTCTGATAGAAGTAACAGTGGCTCCGGAGTTGTTACGCAGGTGTGCAAGTGCTATGTTGCTTCAGTCGTGTCCAGCTCTTTGGGACCCCATGGACCGTAGCCCGCCAGGCTCCTCTGTCCACGGGGATTCTTCAGGCAAGAATACTGGAGTGGGTTGCCACTCCCTCCTCCGGGCATCTTCCCTCCGGGGATCGAACCCAGGTCTCCTGTGTCTTGCATAGGCAGGCAGAATCGTTACCACTAGTGCCACCTGGGAAGCCCATGTGAAGTCATTATTTGTTGTTTAGTCACTAAATCATATCTGGCTCTGTGAGCTGCTGGACTGCAGCTTCCCTGTCCTTCTCTATACTTGCCATCAATTCCAAAGGTAACAGAAAGGAAAAAATTTTTAAATGGAGGATACAATAGTAAATCACAGTGCATGTATGTTTTCATCAGATTAATTAGAGTGATGACAACCTTAATACCTTGGTTTTACTTGGGCTCATGTGAACGTGCTCAGCCGTGTCTGACTTTTTGTGATCCCCATTTTATAATCATATTTTCTTGCTGCACTGAAACTTTTATTAATATATAATATCCTTCTTTGTCTACTGTAAACTTTTTTGATTTAAACTGTGTTTTGACCCATATTAGCATAGTCATTTCTGCCTTTTTTGGGTTATTATTTACATAGACTATCTTCTTTTAATCAAGAAAAATATATAATCAATATATACTTTAAGCCTACTGCAGATTTATTATTGTCTTGAAATATCTCAATAACTGGGCAATATTTACTGATAGACTTGTCCTTGGTAAAATATCAAATGGCTTTTTTCAAATTGTTTATCACGTTTATTCATGTTAGTAGTACTTTCTACTAAGAGCTTTTAAGGAAAGCGCTTTAAATCCTAAAGGAGCTCTTTTTGTGTCTATCAGTATTCAAGGGATGTCCCAGGGAGCTCACATCTAAGAGGTTTCAGGATAACCTTAATGAAGAGTATGGAAACTTGATGGGACTCTTGACTATTAAAACACCTCTAGGAATAATGTTCTTGGCTAAATGATCAGGGTAAAAGAAGCAGAAATGAGAACTCTGATGATCCCACCAAAATCAGAAATATAAGAAAGGATATGTGCTCAGTCGTGTCTGACTCTTTGCTGCTGCTGCTGCCGCTAAGTCGCTTCAGTCGTGTCTGACTGTGCGACCCCATAGATAGCAGCCCACCAGGCTCCCCAGTCCCTGGGATTCCCCAGGCAGGAACACTGGAGTGGGTTGCCATTTCCTTCTCCAATGCATGAAAGTGAAAAGTGAAAGTGAAATTGCTCAGTCACGTCCAACTCTTAGCAACCCCATCGACTGCAGCCTACCAGGCTCCTCCATCCATGGGATTTTCCAGGCCAGAGTACTGGAGTGGGTTGCCATTGCCTTCTCCCTGACTCTTTGCAGCCCTATAGATCATAGCCCACCCGGCTCCTCTGTCCATGGAATTTTCCAGGCAAGAATACTGGAGTGGGTTGACATTTCCTACTCCAGGAGATCTTTCTGACACAGGGACTGAACGCACGTCTCTTGCATCTCCTGCATTGGCAGGTGGATTCTTTACCACTAGTGCCCCCTGGGAAGCCCATAAAGTTCATACTACTATTTACTCAAAATATACATGAGGGAATTCCACAGATTGCCACTGCTCAAAGCAAAACATATCTGAAAACTGCAGAATAATAAAGAAGAAACACTTTTCAGCAAGATGACCCAAATACCTTTATGTTGGGGTGCAGACGCATCAGAGTCCTCTTGCTGTATTCACTATTGATTCCAAGGGCAAGTTCCACCTCTTTGTAGAGCATAATGAAGATTCTTACCCCTTGTTGCTGTCACATGAAAAAAATACAGGGAAAAATAAGAATTTCTGTAAGTATGCTACGATTTTCTTTTTCTTCTTCCTTTCTGGGTATTGTATTTTCTAAAAGCTTCTTCTATAGACAAGTACAATAAAATATTTAATAAAAACTGCCACAGAAGGAGCTGAAATGTGTAGATTAAGACACAAATATAAAAAATAAAAAGCTACCCCCTTTCCATTCTATGCATACTGAGTCAATATTTGACTAATTACAACCAGAATGTTGAAACTGCAACTTTAAATACTGAAAGTGTCTGATAGTCTTACACCTTTGAACACTTCCAAACACTTGACATTAGAGGAAAGTTTTGATCTGATTCATTGTTACAGAATTAGGGTTTTCTTTTTGTTTTTATCATACCACAATGAGTTGAAATAACAGTGTTTTTTAAAACTCTGATGATAAAATATGCTAAACATGCCTTAAATGTTTTGGGGGATATTTTCATAGATTTTTTTCTTTATTAAAAATTATTTCGGTGGAAAAACATTTCTCACTCTTCAGAAATGAATGTGTTGGTTCACACTCTTCACCCATAATTAAATCATTAAGGCCTATTTCACCACTGAAATGACTTCTTCAGAAGTCAGCTTTCTAACAATCAAAAACCCCTGAGTTTCAGCAGCAGCCCACAAATTAACATTGATCTGTCCCTAGACCTTGGACCTAAAGGAAAACAGACAAAGCCATTGTGAAGATCATACTGAATCAAAAGTGACTCATAACTTTAATATGCTATATAAGTAATATTTATCATTAATATTAACCATCAAAAAGAATGTCCAACAGCTGGTAGTATAGGAAAGTACCATTATTTTTCTTTCTTAGTTCTGGGTAGTGACAAGGTCTTAGCTTATGGTTAATTTTGCTTGACCCTTGAATGTTCTCCCCTCTCCTTGTCCTCTTATATGGTTCCCCCATTAACATACAGCTCCTCCAGGAAACTCTGTATTGTTTATCCTCGTTTCTTATATCATTTTTTGCTTTTTAGGTTTGCATCCTTAGGATTGCTGTGTGGTTTGCAACACTGAATTTGCATTTTATATACCCAGCAGCTCTGAAACCATTCTGGATGATTGCTGAAACCATATACAGGATACTGTAGCTACACACAAACATTTAATATCCTATAGATTTAAAGGCAAAAGTTTTCTGTAATCTTTTCTAGAGTATTAGAGATGCAAGTATATCTAATAAACTATAGTGATGAATAATAATTTTGTTATAAATATCAGTTCAGTTCAGTCGCTCAGTTGTGTCCGACTCTTTGCGAACCCATGAATCACAGCATGCCAGGCCTCCCTGTCCGTCACCAACTCCCAGAGTTCACCCAAACTCATGTGCATCGAGTCAGTGATGCCATCCAGCCATCTCATCCTCGGTTGTCCCCTTCTCCTCCTGCCCCCAATCCCTCCCAGCATCAGGGTCTTTTCCAGTGAGTCAACTCTTCACATGAGGTGGCCAAAGTATTGGAGTTTCAGCCTCAGCATCAGTCCTTCCAATGAACACCCAGGACTGGTCTCCTTCAGGATGGACTGGTTGTATCTCCTTGCAGTCCAAGGGTCTCTCAAGAGTCTTCTCCAACTCCACAGTTCCAAAGCATCAATTCTTAATCCATGGTAATTAGCCATTGTTCATAATGGACATTCGAGTCACAAATTTAAGAAGACTTACTGGATTGAACATATCAAATTTGTAACAACTGGACATTTCTTCAATGTTACAAAAATGTGAAAAAAACATAGGAGTTAACATTTTTAGTCTGCAAGATATAAAACCTTGGAGTAAACAAAACATGTTTACAATTCACTAGTGTTGCTCTGCCAATACTAAGGAACATATATTAACTCTTAAATCCTTTAGAATAACACATCACTTCAAGATACTAACTTTGTCTTAATTGGTGTTAGTAATATCTGAAAAGTGTCATATTGCTAAAGAGATACACCTGATTTACATTCTGGACTGCATTAAGGAAATATGAGTACTAGCAGAAGACCCGTTCTTGCTCTGAAAAAAAACCAGGATTAAAATACATATGTCATTTTATTTCTCTGGTTAACAACTGACTTTTGGAACTTGCTTATCATTTATTACATTATACAACTATTATTGTAATCAAGTATGAAAGTACAGCGGAGAAGGCAATGGCACCCTACTCCAGTACTCTTGCCTGGAAAATCCCATGGATGGAGGAGCCTGGTAGGCTGCAGTCCACAGGGTCGCTAAGAGTCGGACACGACTGAGCGACTTCACTTTCACTTTTCACTTTCCTGCATTGGAGAAGGAAATGGTAGCCCACTCCAGTGTTCTTGCCTGGAGAATCCCAGGGACAGCAGAGCCTGGTGGACTGCTGTCTATGGGGTCGCACAGAGTCGGATACGACTGAAGCGACTTAGCAGCAGCATGAAACTACAGACTTGAGTAAAGAAATAAGGAAGTGAAAGGATTAATTCATTAAAGGCAGGAAGTGAAGAGATTAATTTCCAATGATCTGGTCAGTGAGTGCTCTAAATGAAAACTAGAACATTATTTTATTTTTGTCTTCTACTCTTTAGATTTACTTTTCTATTTAAATATTTTAGGATTCAGCAGTGAGTTACAGTTTAAAAAATAGCCTCCCACTGAATGATGCAATATAAAGTTTAAAATCCCCATTTCAACCTAAATTAAAGAATATCACACCTGACATCTCTCATCACGGTTCATTTGTTTTAAAATGGATGACATTTTACTTCTTAGGCTTGTGAGATTATTACTCATGAAGGACAGTAGTTGCAAATTAGGAACTGGAGTGAATCTTATAATTTTCCATTTATCTGCATAACAAATGGATTTTTTAAATAATAGAGATGCTGGCACTAATGGATTATAGTATTGATATTATCCTCCATCTACTAATACCTGACATTTTCTTCTTTACTGTGTCTTTCCTCATTGAAATAAATTAACCTATAGGAAATAAGAAACAGATTTTTAAGTCATTCTAGCTTAAATAGAAATGACTAATAAGGAAGTAGTTAAATATAAACAGTTTGTTTTTATGTAGTCTGGTTTACAGTTGTTTACTTATACCATGCCCACAATAAACAGTTGATTAGTGACAATATTCTTGTGATAATAAAGAAATAAATTCCTCTTCTTTTGGTCAAGGCATTACAAACTGTCACAAACTCTCAACTATAAAGGGCAAAGCCAAATATATCCCCTTGGAATGAAGGCATTTGTTGGGTCCTAATAGTGCAGACTAATACAAAATATGGGAACATTTGCACACAGTAAAAGCCAAATCAGAAACAAAAGGACTGATGTTAATTCTGTAATTAAAAAAGACACTTTTGAAGAATCTGATGTTTTATCAAAGCCTTTCAGTGACTCTAGGGGAAATTACCTTTTGCTCAGAAGAAAAGTATTAATAGGGTAAGTGGGAAAACAGATGGCCCTGGACTTGACTGTGTTTCATACATTTCTGTTATGTTTCTTATCTTTGCTGAAGTCAGCTAATCCAAGGATTCCACACAATAAACTTTATGACACCTGACTTTAGAAAGATAAAGGTTCTATCCTCTTTTCTAATTCATTTTTAATCAAGTAGAACAGATACAACACTATAAACAGTATGAACTTTTAGGTGCTTTACACATACAAATACATATGAAGAAAATGAAAACTAAAAAAATGTTTATAGTTGAACTCAAGAGACTTTGTTTCCGAGCCAGCTTTTTCTCTGATTATTTAAAGCACAGTGGTCAAAATATTTTCTAAATGTAGTAGAGTTGGTTCACTGCCTAAAGACAGCTTAGATAACACACCCCCAGAATACTCACTGATTTTATCACCTGTCAAGGACTTCCCTGGGGAGTAGCAGGACAGGGATGGATGGTTTGTAATATTTTAAGAAAATGAAAAGTAAAGGATAAAAAGGAATCATATCCTCATCACTGAAATGCAAGCAGCACTGGTAGGTAACAACACAAGTGCTCAGAAGCCTTTCCTTTTCTTTCCAAGACACTTTTGCTTAAAGCACAGTCCTTAAGGCTGAAGATCCCTTCCCTCCTTCCCTATTTCACCCTTCTGGCCGCTATTTTGATAAGATTCTCTTTGATTTTTCTGTTCAGTGATGTGATTATTCATCTCATTTGATGAACGTGGACATCCTTCCCTGCTTTTGGTCCCTGCTTGCAACTTTAGAATGTGCTCTGTGGTCCAGGACAGAAAGAAACTAACTTGATGACAAAATCCCTCTAAGAACTAAGGTTCTATAGTTCTCCAGATTGCTGCACTTGAAGAATCTTCCGGTGCAGTTCTCATCGGAAATATCACGTATTTCTATGGTTAAAATATACACACTGGATACAGGGATACAGTCACCATAAGCGTGACGCAATTTATCTTACTTCCAGTACAATAAATTCAAAACTGTACAAACCCTGGGATGCTGCTTTGAGTTGTAAATAGTCTGTCTCTCAACATCAGTTTAAATTTTTTAAATGATGACAGGGCATAACAGAAGACCAAAGAAACAGGAAATGTCAACTTGGTTACTACCAGAGAAACAAAATATTGTATTTTCCCCCTCAGAAACAGCTATTAAAAGAGATGTTTGCCTATTGTTGGCTATAAGGTAGAGATACTAAATTCTCCCCAAAGAGGTGCAAAATCAGATAGAAGAAAAAAAAGAATTCATTTCATTCAACCTTATGGGCCTCTGGGATCCATTAATGCAAGAATAAATGCTATTTCAACCCAGTACTTTGTGAAGCTAGTGGCTTTCAGAAACTAAATTATGTATGTAAAGCAGTGTTTATGAGCATATGAAATATCAATTTGGAATGATCTGAGTGTTAAAAATTTAATAATATGGTGTAGCTAGATTAGGGAAGAGAAGTTCTATTAAATGTACCACTGAGAAATTAATATTTAATAGTATTACTCTTTCCTTAGGAGATTTAAAAAATCATTACATGTAATTTAAAAATTGAAAGTTTCACAAAAGCAGATGAAATTGAAACAAAGCACCATTATCAGTCAGTGATATTTATTTGGCCATGGTGTTCACCTGACACCTCACAGGGTTCATGAGCCATAAAAGCAAAAAGAAATCACAACAGTGGTAGAAAAGGGACCCAGACAGGTACGCTGAGGGGAATAAACACACACACACCAGCTAACAAGGAGCGGAGGACCAGACTTGCAGGATCTTCCTCCTGAACCCCGCTCTGGAAAAAGTCAACAGCTTTCTGGAGTATACTGGGGTGTCCTGTAGGTACCTCACAGCAGCATGATCTAAAATGCAGCTCTCTGACCCTGGGTTCTTCCCACTTCCTTCCCCTGCCACGTTCACCCTACCAACACACCATTTTGATCAGATCACCCTTCATCCATCACACCTCCCACTGTTTTTCCATGAAATTCAAACCACTGGCTTGGTTCCAAAGCCTCCCCATCCCAGCTGCTTTTTCAGCCTGATGCCCCGTCCTACGAGTGCTAACACGCGTATGTCATCAACCTTGTCACCTCACTGTGATTGACAAGGACTTAGAATTCCTGCCTCCAGAATGTTTCCTCATCACAGTTCCTATACCTAAAAATCTCTTCTGTTACAATTTTTGGCCCATCTTACATGCTCTAAACCCCTCATGCTGTGAGGGGCTTCCACACAGACCTACCCAATGCTCTCCCTCCTGCTTTGAATCTTTGACTGTACCCAGCTGACTTCTATATAGATCTTTAAGCTCCTTCAGGTCGAGAATCATGTCTTTTATTTTTGTACACGCCCATATGATTAGCCAGTGCCCTAATGTAGGAGGCATTCAACAGAAACACGTCAGTTGAAACCTAAAAGAGTAAAGTATTTGATAAGCACGTTGAAGAGAAGATTTACTGGGATGGCTGATGACTGGAAGGGCAAAGCTGGAAAAATGTATTAGAGTGGAATTTCTGGAGTTTATTTCTGGAGGAGAAATAGGAAAGGTGCTATTTCACAGAGAGAAACATGGAGAAAGTTATAGCCCATTCAATATGTAGAAAGACGTCTAGTAAGGCTAGGGCTGAGCGCAGGATGTGAGTCCTTCAGCAAGTCCTCCCAGGGGCGGGGATGGGGTCCTAGTCACACACATGACATCCTTAGTTGTTAGCATAGGACCAGGTGTGGAGGACACACTCAGTATCTGTATGCTGGATTATGTAATGAATATGCAAAGAATACATGTAAGACTAGAATTTCCAATTTTGTGAATGGAAGTCTATTGAGATAACAGACAGACTAGCCTAGAAAATGATGCTTTGATAGAACATGTGTCGGAAATAAAGAAAATCAATTTATTTTGCCTTTAACATCAGCAGTGAGGAGTGCCTATACCTACCCCCTGGATATCCTAAACTAAATGCATGGGGAAAAGACATTGAAAGAAGAGGAAAAGGTGAGTGGGGAAAAGGTTACGGGAATGTAGAGGATGGGAAAAAAGAAATGAGTGATGGCTGTGAGAAATAGAATGTTGACCTCAGTTACTTAGGATCTGGAAATTCTGCTTGAATGTTTCATTATAGAATTTTAAAAATTAAGACAGTTTCAAATAAAAGTAAAAAGGCTTTGCTGCTGTTGTTTAGTCACTAAGTCAAGTCTGACTCTTTGTGACCCCATGGACTGTAGCCTGCCAGGATCCTCTGTCCATGAGATTATCCAGGCAAGAATACTGGAGTAGGTTGCCATTTCCTTCTCCAGGGGGATCTTCCTGACCCTGGGATTGAACCCATGTCTCCTGTATTGGCAGGCGAATTCTTTAACCACTGAACCACCAGGAAAGCCCAATAAAAAGGCTAGCACTCTCTAATTTGGACATGATTAATAACAAAGTTAGATCTATCCTAATTCAACTTAGGTCAACCACATAAAAAGATTAATTGTTATTGTTTTCTGTTGCTTTAGTCACTAACTCATGTCCAAGTCTTTCATGACCCCACGGACTATAGCCTACAAGGTTCCTCTGTCCATGGAATTTCCCAGGCAAAAACACTGGAGCAGGCTGCCATCTCCTTCTCAGGGGATCTTTCCAACCCAGAGATTGAACCCATGTCTCATGCATTGTAGGCAGATTCTTTATTGCTGAGCCACTGGGGAAGCCCAAAAATTCATTAGAAATATGAATGCAAAGTAGTCGTTGGTGAGCCTATACTGCTTCAGTTATTTACTTTTTATAACAGAAAGAGCACAATCAATGCTCTCCCAGAATTTATAGTGTCAATTTACCATAAACTGTTTCCAAACTGGAACCAGTGGTTTTTTATGACCTTCCTTTGATATTCTTCAACATCCGCTTGACCCCATCTGACTGAAATTATTCTCAGATGACTTTGTCTTTTGCTCAAATGACGAATAATGAAAAAAATAAAATGCTATGTTTCATTTTATCATTTATCATTCAATGATGAAATTTCATTACAATTTTTGCTTAAAAAATTAACTGCCCATAACTGATTATAAAACAAAAAGAACAGAGTTGCTAGTATAATTCATGCTGTGAGTTAGGTGAAAATAGATGTTTCAACAGTAATGGAAAAAAAAAAACATAACAAAATAAACTTGAAAATAGCAAGTATTCTATCTTTTGTCAAATTCTAAAGAAAAATGTCATAAGTGTATAGGAAGGGCTTAAAAAAAAGGCACTTCAGAGGCAATAAACATTTAAAAAATTATATCAGCATGTTAGTAAAGTACATACTGCTTTTCGCTTAAGAATGCAGTCCAACCTCCAACGATTTCCTTCAACCACCGGACGTTTCAGGAAGATTTCTGGACTCAACCTGAAATCACAAAACCAAGATTTCAAGAAACTAAAACAAAATATTCAGTTCTGATTGTGTCATAGGAAGCAATGGCAATTTTAGCCCAAATGCCATTACCATCCTCCACTGCAGCAAGTCACCCAAAGTTCTCTGTGAGTCCATGGACAACTTCATACTGGAACAACAGCCTTTATCCAACAAAACAGGCAGTGTCAATTTCTCTGTTACTCACATATCATACATACACACACTTGCAGATACTATTGACTGTCTGCCCAACAACCATTGTCATCTTTTCCTTCCTTGGTATCAGGGCCTACCACCCATGACTGAATGTGAATGTTCTGAATAATTGCTTCCTCACTCTTGTGTTTAGCTCCAGTTTATAAAATAACACAATCCTGCACAATGAGATATATGAGGAAGTACACAGACAATGAGATGTATGAGGAGGTAAATAGAAAAGTTCTTCCTCTGATGAGAGGAAGAGACACACGGGCACATACACAAAACTCCAGGGAAAGCGGCTTTGGGATGGATGCTGTCTGGGGGCATGATGCTCAGATAGCTGCAGCCACACAGAAATTCTAAGGGCAAAGCCACAACCCTAACATCACTGGAGAGCTTCCCCAACTCTAGTATTGCCTAACTTTAATGATTTTTTTTTAAGTGGACCATTATTAAAGTCTTTATTGAATTTGTTACCATATTGCTTCTGTTTTATGTTTTGGATTTTGGCCATGAGGCATGTGGGATCTGAGCTTCCTGACCAGATTTTGAACCCACACCCTCTGCATTTTGGAAGGCAAAGTCCTAACCACTGGACCACCAGGGAAGTCCCTAGTACTGTCTAACTTTAGAATTCTCATTCAATGAGAGAAATAAATCCTAATTGTTTAAGTTACTTTCAGTTGAGTATTCTAACAACCTAGGCCAAAAGGGTTCTAACTGATAAACATGAACACTGACTTCCTATACCAAGGAGCAGTGTCCTTGGGAACCTGGGCTTTCCGAGCAGGGAAGAAGGCAGGCTTGCTGATAGGTAAGCTTTTCCCACTGTGAGAATGGACCCCTGGGTTCTTTGTAGTAGTGCCATGGGCAACACAGTACAAGAGAGTCACTTTTTCCCTCCAGGTTAGGTTCAAAGTCATTGCCTGACTTAAATTGGTAAGTAGTGTAACTCCTCTGTAATGGGAAAAACAAACAAAAAAGCAATTAAGTTTCATCTTTTGAAATGCTAGACCTGGAGGAGCAGGGTAAACTGTGTAAGGATCGAAGTCTTACAGAACACTAGGGTGAAATAGTGCCTTGCCAGGGGGTCTTCGAAGCATGGGAAAACCACCGGGCTTTAAGGAGCTAAGGAGATTAAAAGAAATAATTTTACACTCTACTAAATTCAGTTAAAGAAGATAAAAATCCAGAGAAAAAGTATCTAAAAGAAACTTGCATTGGATAAGATAAATATGAAAACAGATAATAGAGGGGTGAATACAGTATAAATATTTACATATTTAGTTTAAAATAGGAAACAACTTGAACAAAAAGTACAGCAACTGACAGGAAAAGATCTAAGATGAATTAAAAACAACTCTGTTTTAAACAGAAAAGTGTGTCACTGAGCACTGCTAGTTCACTGAAAGTAGGACTTAAACAACATATATGTGCTTGCAATTTTGTACACATTAATTATGGCTCAGAGGGCTTCAGTGTGGGGGCCATTTTCAGGTCTATATTCTGCAGTTAAATCTTTATCATCTTTTTTTTTAAATCTAAAAACACTGTGTACCCTGTACGCAGAGGATTCTACTAGATACTTTGGAGGATCTTAGGCAGGCTTTCAATGAAATCTTGATTTTGAGCATAATGTATGAAAAGATAAAAATATCATGCTATGAAAAATGACAGTCATGCTATAAACAAAGCATAAACAATGGCAAGTACAGCACAGCTATGACTCACAAGCATCATTATGTCAGGATCTTAACTAAGTAATTATTAGCTAAGCAAAATTCAAAAGAATTGTGTAATACTACATTTCTTTGGGTTTTGGACAACAGTGAATGTAAGATGCATATTACTGTGTGTACCGGTAAGAAAGAAAAAATGATGACAGCTATAAGATGTTAATGAGCGTGAGATGCATTCCAAATTCAGAGATGTTAAAAAGTACTTCTAAGTAAAGGCTCTTCTTAGAAGATTTTATAGTTTTAAATGCTCATATGAGAAAGAAAATGTTTAAAATAAATCATCAGACTGTTCATCTTCTGAAAATAGAAAAAAGAATAAATTAAGAAAAAGTAAGAAGAATGGGAATAATAGATAAGAATAGGCCTTAATGCAACATAAAACAGAAGAACAATAAACTCAATAAAACCAAAATCTAATTCTTTGAAAGATTAATAAAACTGACAAACTGACTAGATTAAAAAAGAAAAGGGGAGTTGATTATTTTGTGGGAAGAAATAGTACCAATCCTACCAAGATTCACTCGGGAAGCAAAGGCAGGAAAACATGTACTTACTCATATAATGAGGCTAGCATTATCCTAATATGAAAACCAATAGAGAAAATCTAAGAAAAGAAAATATTAAGTACAATATCCCTAACGATCACAGAGGTAAAAATCTCTACCAAAACCTCATAACTTATAAAAAGGATCATGACAAAATGGTGTTATTCCTAAGAATGCAATGTTGGTTTAAAATCAATCAATATAATTCAGCACATTAACAGAAAACAGAAAGATTATATCAATATATGCAGAAAAAAAAGTCTTGACAAAATTCAATATCCATTTAGAATAAAAACTCTCAATACATTTTAAGTAGAAAAGAATTTCCTCAAAGTAAGAAAAGTCACCTATTTAAAAATCTACCTAAAGCATATAATAAAAGACTGAAAGCTTTTCATGTAACACTGATCACCAGAAAGAAGTCCATTCTCAGTACTTCTATTTAGTATTTTACTGACGATGCTAGCCAAGACAATAAAGAGAAAGAAAGGAAGGAAGAGAAAAAGAAATACAAGACATACAGATTATAAGGGAAAAAGGAAAACTATCATTATTCACACATCACATGTTCATCTATGGGGAAAAATCCTAAGGCATCTGCAAAACAGTTACTCGCACTAGTAAGTGAACTAAGCAAGACTGTAGCAGGTAAAATCAGTATTAAAAAATCAACCGTATTTCCATATGCTGGCAGCAAATAAATGGACCATGAACTTTAAAAATACCATTTACAAAAACATAAGAAACATGAATTACTTGGTGATAAGCGCAAGTATGTGGAAAGTATAAAACACTGATGAGAAAATTTAAGATCTTAAAAAAAAAAAAGAGAGATACACAGTATTCATGAATTGGAAGACTCAATATTGAGAAAGAACACATTTGTTCTTGACATACCTTCTAGTGAGTAGTGGTTTTACTGTTCTTTTCTCTCTGATTTCTCAGTTGGGAAGAGAAGTGGAAACGGGCATTGGCACAGGCAGAGAGAGCCTTAGAAGTCCTCTGGTTCAGGCTTGAGAAAGGAAGAGTGGGACCTTCAGGCAGTGCTAGTGACGGCAGGGAAGGGCCCACAGGCATCAAAAACTCTGAGGAAGTGGAATTTTCCCTCCCAATGGAAGAAATGTGGTTCCAAGAGGAAGAAACAAATATTCATTGCTTGGCTCTGGATACAAAGTATCATTGCAGAAACTGTGTAACAGAGCAGGGCACATTTCTCTCAATGCCAGAAGACTGAAAAGGGAAGCAACAGGCAACCCACAAGCAGTGGGCAGATCATGGAGGGAGAAGCGCTCAGAAAGGCAACGCTATATAAAGTTGTTTATGAACTTCTAGCTCACTCCCAGGCTGCCCACACATAAATTTGATCCTAAATATGATATAGAAGAATTTGAGAACTGAAATAAGAAACAAATCACTGTCTAAATCTGACATTAGGTGGAGAACATGGGGGACAGATCTGGACAGCACTGCAAAGACATTAAAAAGAAAGATGTCACCAAAGACACACAGTAGAAGACTAGTTGGAACATTCCGCATGGACCTAATGGACCACTTTCCTGCTAAAACAGAAATACCAGTAGCTTCTGTAAGATTTAAACAAGACCCAGAGTCATAATACTCAAAGCTTCCAGAATACATTAAAAAGTACTTGGCATGCCAAAAAAAAAAAAAAAAAAATCAGAAAAATCTCAACTTGCAGGAAAGCCATTCAACAAATGCCAATCCCAAAATGATATGCTGGAATTATTTAATATAATTCTTTGCTAGATATTACAAATATATTTCAACAAGTAAGGGGTGAACACTCTTAAAATGAATAGATAGTCAAAAAGTCTCAGCAAAGAAAAAAAGATATAAATAAAAGCCAAAGAGAAACTTTTCAACTTGCAGAAAGCCATTCAACAAATGCCAATCCCAAAATGATATGCTGGAATTATTTAATATAATTCTTTGCTAGATATTACAAATATATTTCAACAAGTAAGGGGTGAACACTCTTAAAATGAATAGATAGTCAAAAAGTCTCAGCAAAGAAAAAAAGATATAAATAAAAGCCAAAGAGAAACTTTCAAGCTAAAAAATACTACAATAATCAAACTCTCAGTGAATAGGGTCACTAGAACAGAGATGACAAAGGAAAGAATCCATGAACTTAAAGAGAGATAAAGAGAAATTATCCAATTTGAGTAACAAAAGATTTTTCAAAAAATTAATAAAGCCTGAAAGACCCATAGGACAATACAAAAAGATACTTATTTGTGTCATCAGAGACTCAGAAAAAGAGGATAAAGAGGGAAATGCATGAAAAAAGTTTGAAGAAACAATGGCTGAAAATTTCTCAAATTTGATAAGTGACATAAACCTACAGATTCAAGAAACTCAGTGAACTCCAAACAGGATAAATTCAAACACCACAATCAAATTGCTGAAACCAATGACAGGAAGAAAATATTAAAAGCACTCAGAAGAAACACAATGCATTATTTAAGAGGGGAACAATAAATCAAAATGACCATGAATTTTTCATCATAAAACACTGAGGCCAGAATGAACTGGAGTAAATTGTAACTAGAATGTATAAAGATCTTCTGCAATTCAGTAATAGGAAGACTATCCAATAAAAAAAAGAAGAAAAATAAGATTTGTACGTGCCTCCAAAAAAAGCTCAACAAATGTCCAAAGTCACAGGAAAATATGCTTACCATGAAAAGACATGCTAATACAAATTAAAATCACAAGAGACCACTGAATACCCTTTGGAATGGCTAACATTAAAAAAGAATGATGCTGGGGAAAATTGAGGGCTGGAGGAGAAGGGGGCAACAGAAGATGAGATGGTTGGATGGCATCCTCAACTCAGTGGACATGAGTTTGAGCAAACTCTGAGAGACAGTGAAGGACAGGGAAGCCTGGTGTGCTGCAGTCCATGGTGTTGCAAAAAGTCAGACACGACTTAGTGACTGAACAACAACAAAAAAGACTAGCAACAGCAAGTGCTCGCGATGATGAGGAGGGATGAAATTCGCAAACATTGTTAGTACATGCACTTCAGAAAACAGATCGACGGTTTCTTAGTGAAAGTTGCTCTTAGTATTGATATAATACAATAACTTGAATTTACTTTTTAAGATAAGGGTTATCAAATTATGCACCATGAATCAAATTTGGTCCACTGCCTCTTTTAGTATGGCCCACTGAGCTGTTACATTTTTAAAGGTTTATTAAACACACACACACTTGCACAAACAAGAATATGCATCAGAGACTACATGTGACCTGAAACAACTGAAACATTTACTTTGTGGCTCTTTACAGAAAATGTTTGCCAACCCTGTTGAAAGTCAGAAGCTTTTGAACTTTGGGGGGGCCATAGTCCACAGGAATACATTATGTATTCATCCCAGTATTTCATCCATCCGTCTATCTACCTACCTACCTACCTACTTATCAATCAGTCTTCTATTGACTACTGAAATAAAAGTTGCACAAAATAATAACCCTAACTTCAATTTAGGGCTTCCCTTGTGGCTCAGAAGGTAAAGAATTCACCTGCAATGTGGGAGATCTGGGTTCAATCCCTGGGTTGGAAGGATCCCTTGGAGAAGTGAAAGGCTACCCACTCCAGTATTCTGGCCTGGAGAATGCCACGGACTGTACAATCCATGGGTTCACAAAGAGTAGGACACGACTGAGCAACTTTCACTTTCATTTTTCCACTTAAGCTGCAACTTTCCTTTATCTTCTTTCCTACCTTTTCTTATTGTATTATTTAAATAAAATTCTAAACATAACTTACTACCTCTCTGCCTAAAATATTCACCTATCTTTATCTGGACAGCTCCACCACCCAGGACTCAGGCCAGCCTCCTCTGCTGTGAAGCTTCCACAGCCCTGCAGGCTCGGTCACTGCCGCTTCCTCTGTGCTTCCCCCCACCCGACCCTCACCCTGTGCCTTCTGCCATGCTCATCTTCACCACTGAAGTGAAGAAGTAAAGTCGCTCAGTCTACTGCTTCTCCGGAGAAGGCAATGGCAACCCACCCCAGGACTCGTCTGGAAAATCCCACAGATGGAGGAGCGTGGTAGGCCCCAGTTCATGGGGTCGCAAAGAGTCGGACATGACTGAGCGACTTCACCGCTGAGCTGGCCCCAATCTGCTGTCCTGCACATAATCTCCTGACTGTTTATTTTCCAGGGCAGGGGCTGCTTTTCATTCATCATTCTGGACATGTGCCTGTCACACAGTGCCTGCTCATTAAGTATCTCAGAAATGAATGAGTGAATAAATTAACAAATGAAAGAATGGGTGGTTAAATGAATGAATGAACAAAGAGCTAAGCACTTCTAGGTCCCAGGTTGTTTCTCATTTCATTAAATCTGCCTTTTAGTTCAGTTCAGATGCTCAGTCGTGTCTAACTCTTTGTAATCCCATGGACTGCAGCACACCAGGCTTCCCTGTCCATCACCAACTCCCGGAGATTGCTCAAATCTGCCTTTGCTTGCATATTAATTGTTTCAAAAAGAAAGTAACAGTTTTCACTCAAGTATATGATGTCTCTTGATTTAGCTTAGAAGCTTCTAAACGGCATGTGCATCTTCTCACTATGCTTTTCATTCTCTCAGATCCAGATATATCAGGGTGTGATAAAGTTTCTGAATGCTCACTTTTGCAATATAATTGTACAACAACAATTTTCTTCACTTGTTTTGAGGGAAGTTTCTGCAAAGGTTTTATTTCAAAGAGAGTGTTGTAATAAGACGTTATCCTAGCACAGTCACGAAAAAGAAATAACTTGCTGATTTATTTTTTTTGCTGACAGCAGAAACATTCAACGTTCCATCTCTTTAGATGTTTAAATGAGAGCCTGTATTTCAGTGTTCAGAACCTTCAAAACATATATTATTTGCTTGTGTAAAACATGATAATACAGACTCAGTGGAAACGCTATTTACAGTCTCTTTCATGTCCTAGTCAAACTTTCAGAAATACTTTTTAAAGGAACATACCTACTACATTAAGCTTGAACTTATTCTCATTAGTGTGTAGAAAGTATTCAAAGAAACAGTTCATAAGTATGAAACTTTATTTCTGGTAGCTGACTTGAAGAGATAAAATTTGGCAAGAATAAAAGGACCAAGATTAAGCTCCTCCATAAATGTGAGAATAAACAGAAGCACAGACAAGCTGATTATCACAAGCCTTATCTGCTGACTTTAGATCAATGGTTCTCAACCAAGAGGGACTGTGCACCCCAGGGGACATTTGATGTCTGAAGATATTTTGGTTATCTCAACTGGGACCTTGCTACTGGCATCAAGTGGACAAAAGCCAGAGATGCTGATGGTTCTAAACACCCCACAATACAAAGAACAAGCCCCCACATTAAAGAATTATCTGGCTCCACATGTCAGTAGTAGGTTGGGAAAGCATGCCCTAGACTTAAACATTTCCTCATAACTGAGGCAAAACAGTAGAAAAAGATGAGTTCACATTCCTAATTACCTTCCTTTCTCCCCAAAACCTAGAATTAGGAGGAAATGAATTATGATGCTATTTTCATAGTTCAATAAAGATAGCATTTGGAAAGAAATAGGATAGGGAAAAATGGGGGTGGGAGGAGGATTTCAAGCAACTAAATTCTTAGAAGGAAAACATATTTTAGACATTTTCATTTCCATTGTAGGAAACGTTAGCATCAGCAATGGGTTTTAACCATTCAGGCAGATGGGTTATTGGAACTAAAGTCATACTACGAGGCCTACACCTACTCCAGGAGTAAAATTTCCCAAGAGCTAAGTGGATTTTAGATACAAGAGACTTGCAATGGCTGTAATTAGCATTTCAGTTCTCATGGATGATTTTAAAGGGGGTTAGAAAGTTGAAATCTGGTGCATCTCTAGAAAAGCTAACCAGGCTTAGTCATTACAAAGGATATTTTAATACTAATAGGTAAATGGAAATATTCCAGTTTCAAAGGGACAATTCAGAGGAAGTGTATTCATTGGACCTTATGACAGACATACCAGCATCATGGAAGATATCCAAGGAAGACTATTTTCCATTATCTCTACACCTATATTTGCATTGCAAAATAATCTTTACTACAATAAATACTGGTTATTTGCTTCCAAAGGGAAAAACAAAAACAAAATTGCTCAAACTAAATATTTAACAATATATATGGATATGAGTTTTTTTTGAAAAGTCCTTTCAGTGGAGGCTACTACAATTAATTAGTTGAGACTTTGACCAAAACATCTGTGAATACTGCTGTCTTTCTTAATGTCTGATTCTAGAACAGTACAACACTGTTGTATATTCCTAAACACAGAGATCTCCAAACTCCCCAGGGACATATACTAACCACCAATCTGTGATAAATATTTCTTCTTTTGCCTCTTCCATTGCATTTGCCACATCTTCAAAATATCCTTTGGCATTAACATACCTGAAAGACAAATTTTCTGTTTCATTTTTTTTTTAACAAAAAGATAAAAAAAGAAATCTATCATATGGCAAAACAGAAGACAGAAGTCACTGCCCAGAATCTCTACAAAACCACCAGCTTACTTTGTATAACTGGAAACAAAAACTGAGAATACTATGTTCTGTTTGCTATGCAGGAAGTACAGTAAGTAGACAGAAGTAGGCAATCGGATTCTTTTATGCTGAGAGAATAACAAATTGAATGCTCTCATTGTATGAGGTCAGATACACTCTCCCACTTTGCTGAACTCATACACCATTGTTCTTCTGAGACTGAAAGCAGACCAATTTCTAACCCATGGGTAGAATAACATGCTAAGCAAAATTTTATTTAAAAGAAATACCTACCAAGTAAATTTCTCTTTCTTAAATTATGGCTAATGACTTAAATAAACTTTTCATTTGCATCATTAAGAAAATATATGATGTTAACTTTTAAAATCAGACTTCACAATCTAAAGTTAGCTATCTAAAGTTCATTTTTGTAAAAATCATAAAGACAAAAAATGGAAAAATAATTTATGCTCAGGTAGTCAAGGCTTCAATTTTTCCTGTGGTCATGTATGGATGTGAGAGTTGGACTGTGAAGAAGGCTGAGCGCCAAAGAATTGATGCTTTTGAACTGTGGTGTTGGAGAAGACTCTTGAGAGTCCCTTGGACTGCAAGGAGATCCAACCAGTCCATTCTGAAGGAGATCAGCCCTGGGATTTCTTTGGAAGGAATGATGCTAAAGTTGAAACCTCAGTACTTTGGCCACCTGATGCGAAGAGTTGACTCATTGGAAAAGACTCTGATGCTGGGAGGGATTGGGAGCAGGAGGAGAAGGGGACGACCGAGGATGAGATGGATGGATAGCGTCATGGACTCGATGGACGTGAATCTGAGTGAACTCCAGGAGTTGGTGATGGACAGGGAGGCCTGGCATGCTGCGATTCATGGGGTCAGACACAACTGAGCGACTGAACTGAACTGAGTCCTATAAAGGCTCTTGTGAAGTATAATACATAATATTTTTTCACAGCTTCAAAATTGATTCCAGTGAACCTAGACCACTGTAATATTAAATGCTATGACTATCTTCATAGTCTTAGAGCAAAAAGATCTTACCATTTGGCTAAAGTGTTCTCTTGGATAGCAGCATATGATCCAAACCGATGATCTCTGAGAAAGTCGGGGCCATACTTCTGGATGAACTCTTCTATAGCCCCTCCCCACCACCGAGCATGTCTATAGCTGTTGCATTTTAAAATCAGAGTCCTCCAAAGAAAAGCAAAACGTGGAAAAGGATGGTCACTTTATGCTCTATCTCTTTAAATAATTTAAGAATTAAACATGTCCCATTTGTTTTGGTACTGCAACAAAGAAAATTTTAGACAAAGAGCATCCTACTGATATGAAAAAAACAGACTTTTAAATGGTTTGGGCAGTATTTAAAAATATATTCAATGTAGCAAAAACAAACTTTCAGGTTACTTATTCCCTCATTCACTTATGCAAACATATGTAAAGGTCTAGAGCTAACTGGGCCAAGCTGTGAGGAAGACACGGAAGAGGCATAAAGTGAGGTCCTACATCTAAGTCTTAGAAAATTGCTGGCTCCCATAAAGGACATTTCCCTTTGGCCCACCTGGTGTCCATTCCCTCAGCTTCTGGAAATAGCCTGATCATCCCGTGCCTACTCGGTCCACCAAAGCCAACAAAATGGCATACTCCAGCTCCTGATTCCAAGACTGGTTCAAGGATGATGTTCATAAGCCAGCTCCACCCAAAAAGTGAGAACAAAGTCAGGGACTTGCTCAGAAACGCCAGCAGGAGGCTCTTCCCCTTCCACTAAACTTGGTTTGAGTGTAAGAGGCAGCCATCTTGCTACCACCAGGAGACTAGCCTGAGGATGGAGCAGATCCCGGGGGACAGAATTGAGAAACTCCAGGGAAATGCACCTCAGTGACATAGCTGGAGCCCTGGAATCAGTCATGGCTAACATATTTGATTAATTACTTCTGATGTAACCCAGAATGCAATGGATTTTTCTATTGCAAATGACTAAATGATACTAAATGGTTACAGATTTGTCAATGCTAAAAAAAAAAATTCAGAGTAGGAGATTACAAAAAGTTATTACACAACAAATGCCAGAAGAGGTGACTACCACTAAGAGGTGGAAATGAGTTATCCAAATTTGAAGTTCAGAGAAAACAAGGTGTGGGAACTCCCTGGCAATCCAGTGGGTAGGAATCCATGCTCTCACTGCCAGAACTCCAGGTCTATCCCAGGTCAGTGAAATAGGAATCTGTATGTCTCTGCTGTTGCTGCTGCTGCTAAGTCACTTCAGTTGTGTTCAACTCTGTGTGACCCTATAGATGGCACCCCAGCAGGCTCCTCTGTCCCTGGGATTCTCCAGGCAAGAATACTGGAGTGGGCTGCCATTTCCTTCTCCAATACATGAAAGTGAAAAGTGAAAGTGAAGTCATTCAGTCATGTCTGACTCTTAGTGACCCCATGGACTGCAGCCTACCAGGCTCCTCCATCCATGGGATTTTCTCTAGGCACTGCCAAAATGAAAAAAAAAAAAAAAGAACAAGAACAACAAAACAAAAAAACCAGAGAAAACAAGGTATTGAAGTCAGCAGGCAGAAACTTGCCCCAATAGAGGACCAGTGCTGTGCATGAACAGGGAGTGTTTGCTTTGGGGAGAAATGCAATGTTCCTGATAAGAAGAAAGGAAGGGGTTATATGCATAGACTCTAAAATAATTATTTATAAAGATGAGGGATGTCCAAACTGGTCCCCTAGATATGTCAGAGATATCTAGAGTTATGATATGTCAGAGTTAATATTGATGTTAACTAGAAAAGAGATTGAGAAAAAAAGAAAAATTATTTGGTAAATAATAAAAAATTAGGGTTAGGCTTAGGCTTAGGCTTAGGCTTGGCTTTTGTCTGGTGTGTAGGGAGGGGCGAGGTGAGACGTGGTGGTGCTGGGAGGAGTGAGGCATTCTCCATCGGCCGCAGCAGGCAGATACGGGGTTCTACAGAGAGGTCACCAGGGCACAGAAAATGCCTGGGCTTGACCCAGCATGCAAGCACTGCTCCAACTGAGCTGAAATGCCTCTGAAAACCAGTTATGAGAAAAAGATACTGTAGAAGAGATAAAGGACAAACAGAAGTCTTATCACAGGATGTGAATCAGAGGTTAGGGGGGAAAAAAAGAACCATTCCAAACATGGAGGTAGAAAAAAGAAAGGTGAAATTAAACAACGTGTGAGGAGGGGTGTGAAGAGAACTGTCCCTAAAGAACAGAAAGACTGCTTTAGGGAGGGGTTGCCAAGGAAGGCAGAGAGACAAAAGGCCTCAGATGGTAAATGGAGGAATCTGGGCTTCTTTGATACAAGGAGAGGGAGCACTTAAACCAAGGAGGGAGTGGATGAAACCTGGATCTGTATGGATTCATTTGGCACCCTTGCACAAGTGAGAGATGACAGGAAATGGAGATAAGATGGCCAGTAAAGCAACTGTCACAGCAACCATTGAAAACTGCGGTCTGATTTCTACGGTTTGATGTTAACTAGAAAAGAGATTGAGAAAAAAAGAAAAATTATTTGGTAAATAATAAAAAATTAGGGTTAGGCTTAGGCTTAGGCTTAGGCTTGGCTTTTGTCTGGTGTGTAGGGAGGGGCGAGGTGAGACGTGGTGGTGCTGGGAGGAGTGAGGCATTCTCCATCGGCCGCAGCAGGCAGATACGGGGTTCTACAGAGAGGTCACCAGGGCACAGAAAATGCCTGGGCTTGACCCAGCATGCAAGCACTGCTCCAACTGAGCTGAAATGCCTCTGAAAACCAGTTATGAGAAAAAGATACTGTAGAAGAGATAAAGGACAAACAGAAGTCTTATCACAGGATGTGAATCAGAGGTTAGGGGGGAAAAAAAGAACCATTCCAAACATGGAGGTAGAAAGAAGAAAGGTGAAATTAAACAACGTGTGAGGAGGGGTGTGAAGAGAACTGTCCCTAAAGAACAGAAAGACTGCTTTAGGGAGGGGTTGCCAAGGAAGGCAGAGAGACAAAAGGCCTCAGATGGTAAATGGAGGAATCTGGGCTTCTTTGATACAAGGAGAGGGAGCACTTAAACCAAGGAGGGAGTGGATGAAACCTGGATCTGTATGGATTCATTTGGCACCCTTGCACAAGTGAGAGATGACAGGAAATGGAGATAAGATGGCCAGTAAAGCAACTGTCACAGCAACCATTGAAAACTGCGGTCTGATTTCTACGGTCCTCCAGAAAACAGGAAAGTAGTACTAGGAGGGAAGGGGCTTTTTTTTTGTTTTTTTTTGGCTGCACTGTGTAGCTTGTGGGATTCTAGTTCGCTGATCAGGGATTGGACTCAGGCCCTTGGCAGTGAAAGCACAGAGTCTTAACCACTGAACTGCCAGGGAATTTCCAGGAGGAAGATTTAATAGCAGCATCATTATATTTCTAATGACATCCTGAATCTCCCATTGGCTGAGATTGGTAAGTTCAGCATTTTTCACACACACACACACACACACACACACACACACACACACACACACATATTAGCACGAGTAGCGTATTTATAGTAAATATATATATATATATTTGATGTTAGTGTGTACAGAGAGAAATGTATTGTTGTCACTGTTCAGCTCACTCAGTCAAATCTGATTCTCTGAGACCCCATGGACTGCAGCAGGCTAAGCCTCCCTGTCCTTCACCATCTCCCAGAGTTTGCTCAAACTCATGTCCATTGAATTGGTGATGCCATCCAACCATCTCATCCTCTGTTGTCCCCTTCTCCTCCTGCCTTCAGTCTTTCCCAGGATCAGGGTCTTTTCCAAAGAGTTAGCTCTTCGTATCAGATAGCCAAAGTATTAGAGCTTCAGTTTCACCTCAGTCCTTTCAATGAATGTTCAGGGTTGATTTCCTTTAGGACTGACTGGTTTGATCTCCTTGCAGTCCACAGGACTCTCAAGAGTCTTCTCCAATACCACAGTTCAAAAAACATCAATTCTTCGGTGCTCAGCCTTCTTGACGGTCAATTCTCACATCCATACATGACCACAGGAAAAAACCATAGCTTTGACTATATGGACTTTAGTATATCTGTATGTATTCATATGGGCTTCCCAGGTGGCTCAGTGGTAAAGAATATACCTGCCAAGGAGGAGATGTGGGTTCAATCCCTGGGTCAGGAAGATCCTCTGGAGTAGGAAAAGGCAACCCACTCCAGTATTCTTGCCTGGAGAATTCCATAGACAGAGGAGCCTGATGGACTATAGTCCATAGTGTCACAAAAGAGTGGGATACAACTTAACAACTAAACAATAAAAATGTATTCATATACATGACCCTGAACTTTATAGAGACAAATATATAGATCAGAAAGAAAAAGACACACATATATTGTATAACTACAGCCTTTCAGAAAGAAATGTTTATCAGCACACACACCAAACTCACTAATAAAATCTACAATAAACGTACAGTTGAGTATCCTTCAAGGTGTCTTTTTAAAACTCTGTGTGTGAACATAATTTTTATAATCAGATCACTTTGTACATGTTTTATTAGATAAAGGGTATCCATTTATAAAGTAAAATTCTACTTTTTAAAAATAAGAACTATTACTCCTTATCTGTTTGGCAAATTGGTATTAATGGGTAGTCAGTTTTGTTAAAGCAGGCATATATTTTGTTAAAACAGGCACACAGCAATACATGGTACCATTTATTCTGACCCTTGCATATAGGATACTCTGCATCTTAAAGATACTCTGTATCTTTAAGATACAGAAAAAGTAGTTTAATTACCTGTAATTGAGGATGAGTTCTAAATAATAATTTTCTAACACCTAAATTGTTTTACCTTCTTCTTCACTTAAGGTTGGGAGAAAAACTGTTTTTAGAAAAATCTTTTAAAAATCTTCCAAACTCTACCTTGAAAGATTATCAATTCGGAGTCCATATTTCGTCTCTGTCTCCTTCCTCCCCACCTTAACTCTGAATTCTTTATCTACCAGCAGGACGAAGGCAATAGCACCACTGTCTGGTTTCATATACAGTAAAAAGGAATCTTTTACTATCAACCACCTGTAAGAAGAAAACACATATTTTTGAAGTTGTACTGAATTACTGAAACAAAGGGAACAAGTTATTATAAGTTGGAAGTAAGCATTCTAGCAGACAGTAAGCATAATTTTATCTTTTACACAGGGATCTATTTTTTAAAACATGAAAACACTATGAAACAGAAAAACAAACCAACAAAAAGTTTCCTATTATGTTTCCAAGAAGTACTGGCACCAAGCAATTCAAGACAATTCTCTGGCCCTTTAGACACTAATGGCAAAGCCTGGAAGAATGTCCCTGATGTGGGTGGGCAATGCTCACAGGATGCACAGCAGGAACCTAAGCTGTTGGAAAATGGGGTGGGTTAGTGTTTGCTAAAATAAACCATCACAGAAGAGGCAACTGAGTCTCTGCGTAAGTAAAAATTCTCCTTTAAAAAAATTCAATAAGCATCCAGTACTCTGCATATTGTTCATTTCAAATTATTGGTGGCTTAAGGACCATTAATCGGAGAAGGCGATGGGACCCCACTCCAGTACTCTTGCCTGGAAAATCCCATGGATGGAGGAGCCTGGTGGGCTGCAGTCCATAGGGTCACAGAGAGTCGGACACGACTGAGTGACTTCACTTTTCACTTTCATGCATTGGAGAAGGAAACGGCAACCCACTCCAGTGTTTTTGTCTGGAGAATCCCAGGGACGGGGGAGCCTGGTGGGTTGCCATCTGTGGGAACGCACAGAGTTGGACATGACTGAATCAACTTAGCAGCAGCAGCAGAAGCAAGGACCATTAATAAATGACGCTCAGTGGAACATGATCTCTCAAAAGTATATGTGCAATCAATTCAACATGTATTTAAGAGCTTCATGATGGAAAAGTACAGTGATAAACTGCGAGTTAGAGCAGACGTAGAAATGGCACAAAGATAGATCAGACATGTTTTTGAAGGATTTATTAGGCTGGTGGAGCACAGTAACAGCGCCAGGCTAAATGGGATAGGTATCAAAGGCGGGGAGCAAAAAGAGATGTGTGTAAGGAAGGAGTCCTCAGTTCTAAGAGAAAGAACTTAGTGGCATTTCTCAAAAAAGTGTTGTCTGAACAAAACCAGGAAGGAGCCCAACAAGCAGAGCCCAAAGAGATAGTCCAGGTATACATCCCACACGGAGGGAAGAGTTAGCAAAGGCACTAAGGCTGGGAATGCTGCCTGTATTGGGGGGCAGTCTGGGGAGGCCAGGGTTTCAGAAAGTGTAGCAGATGAGGTGTGGGGAGTTGGGTAGGAGCCTGACAAAGGCCACATTGAGGAGAGTCTGAAGGCCATGTAGGTAATGTCATAGTCACCTGCAATTGTGTAGTGGTGAAATGAATTGGTCAATAATTAAAGAAACGAACAATGGGAATATTATATCACATATTAGGCAACATAAAGCATGTTATGAAATAGGTAAGGCCAGAATACCTGAACATAAATGAACAAATATTGTAAATGTAACACGTGAAGTCAGAAGTTGAAGGAAAACTATAACAAATCATTACTGGAATTGCTAACCACATCACATTTTAGTGGCTCTCTAATTTGAGGTTTAATGTAGACAGTCTACATTGATTTCCACATGGTTTCATTTCATTTGCTTTTTAATATACAGGCTGTCTCCTTTCCAATTAAAGGGGGTGGGATGGATTTAGGATAACACAGTAAAGGTGATACATGTGTTATGATTAACAAAAGGGAAAACATCAAGGTCAGAGAAAGCAAATACCTAACCACAACACTAATATAATTATGGTGATGACACACCAGTGTGGGTTTGAGCTTCCTGGTTTTTCTTATCAAATGAACAAATTAAGGAAATAAAGAAGTCGCCCAACAAAAAGATAAATTCCAGAGAAAGTTTCTCACTTGGAACCTAACATAAAGCAACAATATTAATGGATAACACTCTCAATAGTTTTCAGAAAATGCATAAATTCATGTTTATAAGAATTCTCTTAACACTGCTCAATATAACTGCCAAGGCCATGATATCAAATAGAAACTCAGTCATTCTGATGGGGCTGAGTTATGAGTTACATAAAACTACTTGATGAAAAGTCGGTCAAGGTTTAAAGAGAGTAGACAGATCACACATCTGTTAAGCGTCCTTCTTTAGCTGTGGTCCCTTGTCCCAGCTTGACTTTCTACATAAGCTAGAGAGCAGACGGCAGGGCAGGCCCAGAGAAGCAGTGTTGCTGACCAGGAAGGAGCCACAGGCTTTGAAAACCACAGCTGGTGGGCTTGTCAAACTGACAAAGAAAAGTCAAATGTACCGGACTTGGGGACTTGCCTAGAAGCCAAGGTCCCCTGAATGGCAGCTCTAGCCAGAGCTCCACACCAGATGCAACAGTGAGGGATGAAGAAGTATAGAAGTGTTAAATAGTGACTGCTGGATTTTGAAATCTGAAGGCAAGAGATAATGGTTTCTGTTTTGACGATGATGAGTTGGTCTTTGTAACAGTTATTAGACATAAGGCGAATTGATGCCAGGCCTTTGTTTCAAGCTTTTCTTAACGATGCCATTCATTAACCTTTTCTTGTTTCTCCTCTTTGTCTCTTTAGTCAATAGATTTTTTTTCTTTAACAGGAGGATATGCATCAAGAAAGGAATTCGTCAAACAGCCTTCTGGGGGTCAGCACCTGCTGCTTAGGGATTAAGTGTCTGCTTGAAGTCAGCCTCCCCGGGCTCCAGTCTTGGTTCTGTCACTTTCCCTTTTCTGTGAGCTGGGGATCTAAATCCATAAAACGAGGATAAGAGTAATATCCAGCTCATAAGTATTTTTGAGGATTCACTGAGATGACTTAAGGATGTTGCTTACCACAATGCCTGGAGCCAATAAATGTGAGCTTTTATGAATTCTCTTGTTCTGTACCAGGTGAGGTTATGTTCTGTTCTAACAAAATGTGACCTGTTCTACTACAAACGGTTATTAAAATGCAGATAAAGCCACATAAGTCACACTCACCTTCTCAGCCTCACCTCATTCTCTTCCTTCCCACTGCGTTGGTCTCACTGGTCCTGAGACTTGCTGACCTTGTTCTCTGGGCGTCTACATTTGCTCTTCCTCACTTAGAAATTATTTCTTCCAGATTCTCCCATGAGCTGTCCCTTCCTGCCAATCAATCTTTTGCTTAAATATTTCTCCACTGGAAGGTTTTCCTGGGCTCCCATCCCACCCGCCTCTGCATCCTATTTAGCTTCTTCATAGCACTTATCACTGTCTGGAACTATTTATCTGTCTGCTTGTTTCTTGTATTTCCTTTACTAGAAAGTGAGATCCCCGAGAACAGGGAATGTGTGTCATGCCCACTGGTATCTCCCCAGGGCCCAGACAGTTCTTCAGGCAAAGCAACACTCTTCCCTGAATAGCAGCTGCACAAATAGATCCTGGAGCATAAATAAAATCGTTTAGACATGGTCACTGTCTAAAAATTGTCATTCTTGGCATAGTTCATAGTTTAGTAAATGCTAAATTTACTTCTTATAAATTATCTCTTAAGATATTATTTGAGATAAGAAACTTATCATTGAGCCCATCAATAAGATGTGCTGTTTAAGCGGATGTTTTAAATTGAAGGAAAAAATGCTTCCTGTATTTTCCAGCAGAACAGAAGAAATGTTTTTTTTTTTCATTTCTTCATGCTTGTGCCTGAGACTTGGTTGAAAGTTTGATGGCCTTGTTTGCCTGAGTCAGTTTGTCAATAAAGAATATACAAAATGATCAGAATCTTTTTTTAAAAATGGATACAAAAATTTTAAAAAGAGATATGCCCAAGTGTTGCCCTTAAAAGTAACTCTCATTTAGACACCAATAGTCTTCTAGTGTGGAGAAGGCAATGGCAACCCACTCCAAAACTCTTGCCTGGAAAATTCCACGGGCGGAGGAGCCTGGTAGGCTCCATGGGGTCGTTAAGAGTTGGACACGACTGAGTGACTTCACTTTCACTTTTCACTTTATGCATTGGAGAAGGAAATGGCAACCCACTCCAGTGTTCTTGCCTGGAGAATCCCAGGGATGGGGGAGCCTGCTGGGCTGCCGTCTATGGGTCGCACAGAGTCGGACACGACTGAAGCAACTTAGCAGCAGCAGCAGTCTTCTAATGTGGGAAATTTTCCAAACAAAATTTGTCAGCTACATCTTATCATTTTTGTTTGGTACTGACAATTTATACCCCATGAATGTAACTCAGGGAATACTTATTAATATGGAATCAAGGCTTCAAGTTTCATGGGAAAATTTATAGAAATTAAAATGAAGAGACATTTTATTCTAGGGAAGATCATATCTTTTTAGATTGTTCTGGTTGAAGTCTGATATGTTTGTTCAGTCACTTCAGTTGTGTCCCACTCTTTGTGATCCTAAGGACTGTAGCACACAAGGCTCCTCTGTCCATGGGATTCTCCAGGCAAGAATACTGGAGTGGGTTGCCATGCCCTCCTCCAGGGGACCTTCCTGACCCAGGGATTGAACTCATATCTCTTGTGTCTCCTGTATTGTAGACAGATTCTTTACCCACTGAGCCACCAGGGAAGACTGAAATCTGATATATCAGACTTTAAAAAGTGGGGGAGGTATACTTGCTTATATAACAAAGCCTCCCCCTTCCATCTTTTCGGGCTGCCCTGTCTCACAGAGGTTACGACTCAGAGGTCAGTTCCTTGACTTCTGTAGCTAAAGCTTCCATCTGAAGTCCTCGTATCCGACTGTCCCATCACCTTCTTTTTCTTTCAAAGCTCTGATCAACACTTGCGCTAACGTCATTCACCCTGCCTGTCAGCTTCTCCACTGTCTGTGATCTTCTCCAATAGTGCTCTGTGAGGGCAAGGACATGGCCTGGTTCACCACTGTTCTCACAGTGGCTAGAACACAGCCTGGCAAACATTAGGCACTCAATAAATGACAAAATGGACCAAATCCAGGCTTCCATTTCTTGAGTAGATGTCTTAGGTTGGGTTGCTCTAGAAGTCAACTCTGAGACAAGGATGGAAATGAAAAGCGGTTTGTAAAGGTACTTATTAGGGAGCTTAGCAGGAAGGACAGGAAGGGAAGGACAGGAAGCAAGAGCAGGAAGGGAACCATCGAGGATGTGTTTTCATGCACTGGATTGTGGCCAGCTGTGCTGCAAATCTTCCAGGGAACCTCGGGAGACAGTGCAGAGTTTGCTAGAGAATCACCCGACTTGAGGGGTGAGGGGCTGGACTCCCACCAGCTCTTGGCTTAAGGTTGTTTCTAGGGCCTGCGAATGCCTCCAGCCTACTCTGCTCAGGCAGCCCAGAGCAAGTCTTCAGTCAAAGACTCACCAGTGCTTGCAGCCCAAAACCATACGTAACACTTAGTAGCAACCTTAGGCAAAGCTGATGACTGGGGAGTAAGCAAGAGGAATCTGTGCCAGGGCCTCAGTGGTTTGGAGTTCCTGCCTCCCCAAGAGGCATGTGTGGATCAGGAAGCAAGGGCAGGAAGTCCAGGTTCGAGGCATGAGACAGGGTGCTCAGGGCCAGTGCACTGGGATAACCCTGAAGGATGGGATGGGGAGGGAGGTGGGAGGGAGTTTCAGGATGGGGGACACATGTATACCCATGGCTGATTCACATTCAGTTCAGTTCAGTTCAGTAGTTCAGTCACTCAGTTGTGTCCTACTCTTTGCAACCCCATGAATCGCAGCATACCAGGCCTCTCTGTCCATCATCAACTCCCGGAATTCACTCAGATTCACGTCCATCAAGTCAGTGATACCATCCAGCCACATTAATGTATGGCAAAAAAGACTACAATATTGTAAAGTAATTAGCCTCCAATTAAAACAAATAAATAAATTTTAAAAAAAAAGAATTCCACACCCAGTAGTAGTAACTCCCCATTCCCTTTGTGCCACAGCCCTTGGAAACCATGAATATCTCTGTCTCTACAGATTTACTTATTCTAAACCTTTCATGTGAATGGAATCACATAATATGTGACCTTCTGTAGCTGTTTCTTTTTCACTTAGTGTAATGTTTCCAAGTTAATTTATATTACAACATTTACCAGTCTTTCATTTCTTTTCTTCATTAAAATTAAAAAATTTTCAAATATAATAAAAAACCATATAATTCACCCCTTGAAAATGTACAACTTAGTGGTTTTAATATATTCACAAATTTGTGCAACCATCATGGTCATCTAATTTCAGATATTTTCCGAAAAAAAAAATCCCACATCCTTTATAGTATTCTTCATTCCTTTTTATGACCAAATAATATTCCATCACAGGGCTGTACCATATTTTGGTTAACCACTCATCAGGGGATGGACATTTGGGCTTTTTACACTTTTTGGCTACTCTGAATAATGCTGCTATCAACATTCATGAATAAGTTTTAATGGAGATATATTTGTTCAGCTCTGTTTGGAAATGTCTGGGGTATGTGGTAACTGCATGTTTAACGTTTTGAGGAACTGCCACCCTGTTTTCCAAACTGGCTGTATCATTTTACATGATGCACCAGCAATGTATGAGGGTTCTAATTTCCCTACAGCCTTGACAACACTTGCTATTGTCCAATTTGCTTATCACAGCCATCCTGGTGGCTGTAAAGCTGTAGATCACTGTGGTTTTGATTTATCTTCCCCTAATGACTAGTGATGTTAAGCATGATGAATTGTGCTAATTGGCCACTATGTTCCCTGGCTGACCAATTTTTGAATCCTATGGCCCATTGGGTTTTTATGTATGTAACTGGCACACTCTGCCTACAAGTGCAATTTTGAGTAGAGTGTTTAAATAGAGCTGAAACCTGGAACTTAAAAATAATTTAAAATTTGCTCTGCCATGACTTTCAAAGATTTATAATTGAAAACTAGAATATAAAAATGCCCCCAATACTCAGTTTATTAAGACAAACACACAAAATGCTCAAGTCTCACCTTTTTGCCCACCGATAGCAGGCTCTTCCCTGGCCACAGCAATTCAGGCCTGGTATTCTGTGTCCTCCGGATCTTTTCATTATCATACCTTCTCTGAAAGAGACATTAAGTCAACCCATCATCTTTACACTTCCCGCTCACACTTAGCTGATATAGCCTCACAACTGGGAACTAAATAAACTGTTCTGTTCTCCTATGCCCTACCTCTCTACTTTTTCTGCTTTCACTGTCAAATAGATCAATGCTATGTTTACTAGGCTCAGAACTCCAGAGCCAATCTTTAAAAGCACCCTGGTGGACGTAGGCCTGTTGGCACCAGGGACAGCATACTGCACATACAGCAGGGCCTGAAGCATCCCAGCTTCTGGCTCTAAATGCTGAGCATTCTCCCAGCCACCATGGCAGCCCAAAAAAAGACCCCACATGTTGCCAAATGCTGGCACAGGGAAGGTTCATCTGCTATGGAGATCATTGAGAATGCTCACCCACCGATTCCAGGGTATTTCTCCATCCCTTCACCTACAATTCTAGGACCAATCCATGTCAAAGAAGTAAAGCAAAGCCATTACTTTGGAAAGAGAAATATCCTAACTCTGAAAGATGTGAAAAGAAAAAACAATAATAATGGCCAACAAACCAACCAACCAAACAAAAAATTAAAAGAAGTACCAACAATGTTCTTGACTAGAAAAGTTAAACTCTTTGTAATACCAAGCTCTCATATCATGAAGGATGTGCTCCGTCAGTCAGTTGTGGCCAACTCTTTGCTACCCCATGGACTGTAGCCCATCAGAAGATAAGCATTAAGTAAACTTCAATCTTGTTACATAACATACGTTTTACACAGTATTACTTTTAGTCAATAAAATAAATGGTAAATAGCTAACTTTTACATGTGATAAAGAGAAGAGATCTTGTATATTTAATTTTTAATGCATTCTCACACACATCATATTTGTTATCTCTGTTAAACACCCACTACTGTGGGGTACGAGGAGAAGGAGTGTGCAGCAGTTGGCACCTTTGTTTAATGTAGCAAGTTATTCTGTTTTGTATAAGTAGGTCCCACAGCTGCTCTGACTCTGTTGGGAAGAAACAGTGAAGCTCGGGGAGCTCCATCACCTCGGTACACCAATAAATCAAAGGCTACAATGCTCATCAATTTTCATACTTCTCCTAAGAGATCCAATACTGAAACTTACATGCCCTTTGGTCCCAAATCATGGATGAAAGACAGCTGGCTTATATCAAGAAATTCTGTCTGAAAAGAGGCCCAAAATCCATATGTTAGAAGGCAAAAAAGGAAGAAAAATTCAGGCATTCAAAAAAATACTATGTACCTCCATGTATAAGCACATCTGGGGTACTCTACAGATTACACAGATCACAACGGCACTGCCCTGAAAAAGTATTTTTTAGAAGGATATACACAATTAAAACATAGTCAAGATAGTGATGTGTGCTCTAAGATGTAGAGACAAAATGCTCAAGAAGGTCATGGTGAGACCTGCCAACAATAGTAGACCATGTCGATAACAGCCTTAATAGGAAACCAAAGACAAAAAGATACACTCCTGGCATTAGGAGGCAGAGGAGAGACCAGACACAGAAAACACTCCACGTCAATCAAGTTCTGTGGGAAGAACCGTAACAGTTACATGTGAAAGTAGCTATTAATAGAGGTACAGGGAGAAGACGATCGCTTCCTAGCTAATGGGACATCACAGAGGAAATGGCATTTGATCTGGGCTTATAAATGGGATTAATGAAATGAACTATAACAATTTTCCTTTGAAGTTTTGTTTATGTGATTGTGACTGCCTAATGTTAACCTTGTAAGAAAAAATTACACATTTCTCAAAGCTGTCAGTACTGTGAGGTCCAATTGATTTTCTTTCTTAGGGTGATTGGAAGAAGTCTTTAAAATTCAAAGGATTTAAATATCTTTAAAAACCTCAGATCAAACATATTCTCACGCAGCACTTTTTATGAGGATTTTGAAATTCAAGGTCTTTATATTTTATTTCTTATATCAAACATGGTGATTCAGTATCATACATTTTAAAATTCTGATTTGTGGAAATGTATTCTAATTGGAAAATATAGAAATACATGGGTTATTAAAAATGACATTACAGACTTTAA
>SJYC01102438.1:0-45435 GCA_006408675.1 Madoqua kirkii | reverse complement strand
CATATAGCTATTATCAAATCATTGACAACAGGAATATTATTTGAAATAATTCAGAAACCATAACTTCAGAATATCATACAAAATTTGCTAAATGTAGAGAATTTCATCTAAATAAAAAAAACACACATTAGCAATGTGGAAAATTCAAAGCTGTGTATTAAGAAAAAATTCAAAATTGTCCTAATGTTTTACTAAAGAGAAATTTGAATAAAGAACTAGTACTATTATCGAAAAAAATCCTTGGCAATAAATATTCTAATATAGATTTACGGGATTGAAAACAAATGTGACCAAGTCAATTTAGAAACAAACCTAAATAATACAATTTGAAATTTAACATTGTATTGCCCAAATATCTCAATGCATCTTCAGTGATAAAAATCCTATTCTCGACTTGAGCAGGCAAATCTCAGGAATAAGAATTTAATGATTAATTTAGTCTGACAATATTCCATTGGGCTATTGATCTCTAAATAATGTACTAATCAATATCCTTTGTCTTTCCAAAAGAACTTGTTAAATTTAAATGCTAGGAAAATAGGGGACCAAAGGGTTCCCATGCCAAAGGACAAGCAACAAACCCAGGAGATAATAATATCTCAAAATTTCTGGGGCTTGTCTTATGCTTGTAAAAATATAAATTAATTATATATGATTATATTAAAATGATTTTAATATTTCTATCTGCTTTTTGCAGACAGAAATTTGAATATGTCTCACAATTATCAAAAGAGACACACGGATGCCAATCTATTTTCACAAGTATCAGGCAGAGCCTTGCAAGCTAGTCTCCAAGTCAGATTATCATTAGTGTGAGAGGAAAACAATGTTCAGACAGATAAAATTGCATCCTACGCTTGAAGCCTTCTGGAGAATACCGCTACTGGGGAGAATAATCTAAGTAGCCATTAAAAATGAGGGCATTCCCTGGCAGTCCAGGGTTTAGGACTTGGTGCTTTCACTGTTGGGGCCCTGGATTCAGTTCCAGGGGAAATTCTAGGGGAACTAAGGTCCTGCAAGCCACGAGGCATGGCCAAAAAACAAAACTGAATAAATATACGTTACTTCTCATTTTTTTTAATCAGTTGTAACTAGGTTTCCCTTTTCAAAAGAAATGTTTAGAAGACACTGGAGTATCTAAATACAACATGGTTGCATCCTACGCTTGAAGCCTTCTGGAGAATACCGCTACTGGGGAGAATAATCTAAGTAGCCATTAAAAATGAGGGCATTCCCTGGCAGTCCAGGGTTTAGGACTTGGTGCTTTCACTGTTGGGGCCCTGGATTCAGTTCCAGGGGAAATTCTAGGGGAACTAAGGTCCTGCAAGCCACGAGGCATGGCCAAAAAACAAAACTGAATAAATATACGTTACTTCTCATTTTTTTTAATCAGTTGTAACTAGGTTTCCCTTTTCAAAAGAAATGTTTAGAAGACACTGGAGTATCTAAATACAACATGGCTCAGCTTTTAAAAGATTTTTATGATTGGAAAGGAAGTTAATATGAACATTTGAATAAAAGTAAACATTTTAAAATCAACATTAGACTCCCATTTTTAGTAATAATAGAAGTAACATCCTTATTCATTACATTCTTTCAAAGAAGCACATTCCTGAGTTCTAGAAGGGAAGAAATATTTCCCATTAGCCTTCTCTTGAGAGTCTCTGGTTGAACCCAAATTGCTGGCTTTCCTGGGAAAACTCTTCTTCAGGATTCTGAAACCACAGAAGCTCCCTTAAGACCATAAATGTCACAGTGCAAGCTGCTGCAGAAAGTTTTCCAGTCCCAGGTCATTTGTGTGTAAAGGGGATCAGCTGCGTGCATGCCCTGCCCGTCTCCAAATAACAGAGGCAGGCATCTATAGGGCAGCAAGAAAACTCCGGAGAGTCAAGGCACTCTGGCTTCCTTTCCTAAATACAGAGGGCTTCGCTCTTTCTGTTCACCCGTTCATGCCGTTCTCTAAACCAGAGGCCGGATCATAACCGCACCTACTCTGAAATTCTGCATATACACCATATACACATGGTCACGCTCCACAGCAGTACCGTTTATACAACACAGGTGCAAACTCTAACAAAACGGTGCCCTCTCAACGATCTGCACCTTTGGATAACTGAAGCTAACCCTTTAAATATCTAACCTCACCTTCAAGGGCCTCTGAAGGCAGAGCTCACTGTTTTCTGAGACCTTCTGTAAAGCCCGCTTCAGTCCTGCTTGCCAGTTAAGGGCCTCCCAAACGTAACCTCTGCAGTTGTTTCTAAGCCCCAGCCCCTCTCCTCTCTTTTCTCAGAATTCTCAAGAGTTTTTCTTCTCCCGTAGCGTTTCCCATGCTTCTTACTTTGACATGAAAAGACAGGCCTGCTATAGGCATCACAGGCCAGTCAGATGGTAATTACAGTACAATCTTTGGGTAGCCAACTCTGTTCAACCAGCTTCATCACTTACTACTCAATGTTTATTTTCTTCAGTGTTAGAAATGCATTTTGCATTTTCTCCTCTGAAAGCCTGAGGAGTGAAGGAGGCTGATTTTTAGATAATCTAGTAGCATTTCTAGATAATCTTTAGTAGTATTTCAAGTTCACTTAAATTTATTGTTATATTAATTATCATAGCTGATATTTTAAAAATAGCATCACCCTAAACTGGATCCTCACTCTCAAATCAATTTTGCTTTCCTATTTTTTAATTTTACGTTTTTATTGAAGTATAGTTGATTTACAATGTCATGCCAATCTCTGCTGTACAGCAAAGTGATTCAGTGGTACACTATAGACATTCTTTTTTAAAATATTCTTTTCCATTGTGGTTTATCATAGGAGACTGACTATAGGTCCCGGTGCTATACAATGAAATCAATTTTGTATTCATTTTATTTAGTTTAGTTTAACTCAAAGAATAATGCCAAAGTGGATACAAGCACTTGTGTTAATAAAATGATCTAAAATGTAGCCGACACTGTACAATTTTATAAAATTACTTCAGAATTTAAATCACTGAAAAGTACTTACTGTTGCATGATAGTTTCTATACATGGGCATTTTTAGTAACTTTGTCAAGTAATCTTCCAGCTGTTTCTGTAATACATATATTTCAGATTAAAGATACCATCATACTTAAAGGAAAATGTAAGCAGTTAATGACAATGGCACCATCCTTCCATCTTCAGTAAGTCGTTCAATTATTCATTAATGTTATTGCTGGACAAGGAACATTGAACACATCTCTTTCAAAACATAAAAGTTCCAGATTCCAGAAAAAACTGACATTAAAAAAAATAATTTTTCTTGATTTTATTTTTGGCTGCACTGGGTCTTTGTTGCTGCCTGGGGTTTTCTCTGCTGTGGCAAGAGAGGGTAGTTTCTAGTCTGGGGCACTGGCTTCTCATCGCAGGGGCTTCTCTTGTTGCAGAGCACAGACTCTGGGGCACACGGGCTTCAGCAGTTGTGGCCCCCAAGCTCCAGAGCACAGGCCCAGTAGTTACGGCACATGGGCATAGCTGCTTGAGGCATGTGAGATCTTCCCAGATCAGGGATGAACCTATGTTTCCTGCATTAGCAGGAATATTCTTTATGACTGAGCCACCAGGGAAGCCCCCAACACTGACCTTTAATTGTTAATTAAATTTAAAAACAAATTAATCTTCTGCCCTAGGCAGCACCATATCACTGAAGCCGAATGAGCAGAAGTATCCCCTGTCCTGAGGTGTCTGTCCTGCTGTACGTGTCTGTACGCTGTCCTACTCTTCTCAGACCCTCCCTGCTCCATCTATGGTCTGGGAATGAGATTTTATTATGTTTAGGATAAGCCACTATCGATTCTGAAGCAAATATATGGAAATCGATGATTTTAAAAGGGTAGATCTCAAAGCCCTCAACTATGAGCTCAATCTTGACTCACAATGAACCCCAAAAGTTTCCTGCAGGGAGTGCAGCTTCCTCACAAAATCACTCCTGATGGAGAACCCTCTTCCTCCTTGGGGAAACGCAACCTCCCCAGGGCCAGAGTGGCCTGGGGAAGCAGCCTTCCCTAATTAGTGCCCAAGAGGTAAACCAGGCTAGGGGATGGATCAGTGGGTAAGAGAAATTGCATCAAGGCCCACCTCAACCTTCAGTCAATGCCATCTTTCTACAGTGCGCCAGAAGTTTGTTCAGAACAACAAAAGAGTGAAAGGACTTACCCTTCTACTAAAGAACTGTTCTTCTTGTCGGATCATGTTTTCAGATGTGCGAGGCAAAGCTGGCATCTCTCGAGGCTCTTCTTTGACATTCTGTCTTCTAAATGTGTGTCTAAAATGCACACACACATACACACAATGTAAATATTTATTATCATTTGAACCATGACTCTCATAGTATTTTTCATAAGATGGTTTATTCTTAGAAGAGTCTATTTAATAAAAAGAAATATCTAGCAACAATGGACTAGTTAACCAATAATATGAACCAAAATATCCTTTCTATCCAACCCATATACTGGGATAATTTTATGATCAATTCTGGGTTACCTTCTGGTGGGAATGGGGATTCGGATAAAGGCTTTGTACTTGAGTAGTTCTCTGTGAAATTCTTGAAAGTGCTTGAACTTTCTCTTTACTTGCCATTTAAATTCCCCATGTGTTAATTCAATAGTGTAAAGATTGACGCTTGGTACCTATAGTGGTAAATAAAAGTGGTTGACATTTTAGATAACAACATCTCTCTGTGTACAATAGCTAATTAAAAAGTAACGTGGAAGTATCTTTGATTTCAGCTTACTTATTTTGTGTAAGGAAGCAGAATGTTTTTTTAAAATGACTGATTACGGAAGTACTATCTCTTAAATATTCATCTTATGATATATGCAAGACAAACTCTGACTTCTATCAAAGGCAAACCTCCACAAATCTGATTGTTCTAAATACAAAGACACACAGACATACCTCTGAAACAAGAAGCCAGGTAAAATAGACAATGAGTGAAAGCCCCAATTAGCCATCAAAAGATTGCCAAGCAGTGAGCAGACAATGCAAGGGGTGAGAGGGAAGCTGAAGGAAATGAGTTCCATTGTGGAGCACAATCTTAGTGCAGTTTTGCTCTTCACAAATGACACTAATGCCTCTTCTTCTGAAATGCCCTGAGAGGTCCATCCTGGTCTACAATAGCTCTCTGTCCTTTAGCTACACCAGTGACTGGGAAGGTACAGGATGATTCGAAGGAAAAGGACAGATGATCTTCCTACACACAAAATATTTTCCCAACTACTTAACTAGGATGAATTTCCACTTAACATTTTAAAAATATTTCTTCTTAAAGTGCAAATATATCTTGGTGACTAGTGATTCAATCAGAAGCACTAACAGACCTGAGGGATAAAAGTTTTGATAAAGCAAAATGTGTCAGCAGATGGAGAGAGATTTATAAAGCACAGGAGATCTTGAAAGTTCCCATGGTGTATGGGGAGTAGGGGAGGGTAATGGACATTAGACCACCTAGAGGACACTGGCCCCTACTGGGAGATCCAGGCCCCATATGTGTTGACAGGTGTTGGGGCAAGAAACAGTAAACGTCTCCTCCTTTGCTAGTTTATCCAGGCTTTGGTATCAGTAACCCAATGGGTGACCAGGCCTGGTGCCATTCATCACCAATGTTTGGTATATTCTGCAAACTTCTAAAGCATGACCACTGTGTATGACTATAGTATAAAAAAATGAGCCTGAGGGGACTTCCCTGGTGGTCCAGTGGTTAAGACCCTGTGCTTCTTCTATTGCATGGGGAGCAAATTTGATTCCTGGGTAGGGAACTAAGATCCCACTGCCCTACTGTGTGGCCAAGAAATAAATAAATTAAAAAAAAAAAGAGCCCAGAATCAATGTAACTTGTGCTCTTAGGTCTAGAATCCAAACATATCACTGACAAACACTCAAATCTATTTCCTGCTTTGCCTCCAGTTGGGATCCATCACAATGACTATAGCCAGAAGTCAAAAGGACCCAGTTCTGGGGTCTAATATTATATGCTGCCTTTCACCTTGACCAACATTACAGGCATCACGCTGCATCGTGTTTCACAAAGGATGCAGGAGGACTCAGAGTGAGCAGAAACTCTGCATTTGAGTGAAAGACGCTCAGTTTAAGACACGTCAAATAAATGAGAACAACTATACAATTTATGCAAGCCACCACATATTCTAGGATTACATTTCCCAATCTAACAAAATTGAATACTTAAAAACATTACAAATGTCAAGTTCTATCCCTCACACATAAACCGAGAATTTTGGACAATTCTTAGCAATTCTAAGACAGTGTGGGGCAATGGCAACAGCCTGTCCCATCCCTTTCGAAACATCTAAAGGTCTGAAATTGCCTGGTGCAGCCCACTAGCTACGAAGCTTTAACCAAGCATCACTTCGGTCAAATAATATCTCAGCAGAATTATCGGAATGCTTTGGAACTGGAATAGTGTGAGAAGTTGTGATAAAGGGACGGCCCATGAAGGTGTGATAAGAGGAAGGAAATCACAAGGACAGCAACCTGGGACTCAGGAAGGCACACCTCATTCTGAAGGGACAAAAGGTAGGACCAGGTGCTGGAGCAGGAAGGAGAGGGCCACTTGAAGAGGCTACCTTGGATGGAGGGCAGGATGCCTTGGTCAAGGGATGCATCCAGCCCAGAGTGAAGCGGGTCTGGGCTCTCCATAGCCGAAGCCCTGCCGGAGGACAAGGGCAAGGGAGTCTCGAGAGGCAGAGCAAAGGGAAGGAGGAAGAACAGGAGGGATACAGGCGAGACCTCCTGCTGGGGAGGGTGGGTAGTGGCATCTGTCCTTAGGGGCTGTCACGAGAGTGAGCAGAAGCGCCTACCATGGCTGGACACAGAACAGATTCAGTCATAGAAAGGTGTTATTTTCATTTACCTGAATGACATTCAGACTACATGGAGTCAGTTCATATTTCCTAGGAAACTAAATACTAAGTAGGAAAAGGAGGATCCTTAGCTTTTCCTACACAGACCAAGATTTAAAACAAAATGTGAGATCAATTAACTCTTGGGAGTCTCTCGGACTTCAAGATCGAACCAGTCAATCCCAAAGGAAGTCAATTCTGCATATTCATTGGAAGGACTGGTGCTGAAGCTGAAACTCCAGTCTTTGGCCACCTGATGTGAAGAACTGACTCACTGGAAAAGACCCTGATGAGGGAAAGATTGAAGGTAGGAGGAGAGGGGACAACAGCAGATAAGATGGGTAGATGGCATCACCAATGTGATGGACATGACTTTGAGCAAGTTCCAGGAGTTGGTGAGGGACAGGGAAGCCTGGCATGCTGCAGTCCATGGGGTCACAAAGAGTTAGATACGACGGAGTGACTGAACTGAAGTGTGAAATTAATATAATATTGGAAATCAACTATACTTTAAAAATTAGGATCCAAAATAAAAATTTTAATATATATAAAAAAGAGTAGAACTAAACTTATTTTAATAACAGAAAAGTATGAGCAAAGAGAAGTCCTGGTTGGTGGCTTGAATATTTATCTTCATGAATAATGTTAGGAGATATGTAGTAATAATAATACACAGTATTACATAGTGTATACTTATATTATACTCTGGTATTATATAATACCATGTATTATTATTATTCCTAAATAACCATTCCCTTCTCCAAGGGATCCTCCCAACCCAGGGCTGAACACAAGTCTCCTGCATTGCAGGCTGATTCTTTACCATCTGAGTCACCAGGGAAGTCCATATTATACAATATTATTTATTATTATTACTAAATCCTCATTACAAACCTATAAGATCTGTACTATTATACCCATTATTCAGATGAAGAAACTCAAACAGAGATGTTAAGTAACTAGCTGGGGATCACAATACAAAGACAGGAATGAAGCCACATGGCTTGGCTCTGTAATCTGCATTTAACCTCCACATGTTATCACCTCTCAAGCTAAATGCTGGTAGGTGATATAAGGCAAATCATCTTAGAGACATTTCTTGGTAGGTTGTTTTCAGTGGTGTATCAGAGACAAGGACCCAACTCATAGGAAGACGCTGAAGGAAAGCTGGACACCAAGGTGGCTGTAAACTGGAGGTTAGGATACGCGCAGGTAGGTCAAGACAGAAAGTGCAAGTGAAGTCACTCAGTCATGTCCCACTCTTTGTGACCCCATGGACTGTTGCCTGCCAGATGCTTCCATCCATGGGATTGTCCAGGCAAGAATACTGGAGTGAGTGGCCATTTCCTTCTTCAGAGGATCTTCCCGACCCAGGGCTTGAACCCGGGTCTCCCGTACTGCAAGGAGACTCTTTACCGTCTGAGCTACCAGGAAAAGCTAAGGTCAGAGAAACAGGCAAAACCACCAAAATGCAGACAGCACAGGCCACCCTCCAGAGTCTGCCCCAGGCAGAAGGGTTATTCCCCACTTCCCCAGAGGCAGAGGTCAACAACAGCCTTATTCTGCCAGTCAGAGCTTAACTGGAAGGGACAAAGGCCACCAGCCTGCAGCAACGTTCTCTACGCTCAGACCTAACACGTGTGCAACCCAGTCAGGAATACAGCAAACACAACTACCCTAACAGCGTCTCCGAGTCCAGTCCTCTTCAAGAGGTTCAGGTTTCCCTGTTGAAAACATCCTACTCTCAATGCCTTTCCAGAGTTATGAATGAAGCTTAAGGGGTGGTGTACGGAACAAGCCAGAGTGCAGAGAACATGCAGTGAAATCTCTCAGCAGCACTCCCAGGCAAAGACACTGACCGTGCAGCCTCCCAGACGTTTTCCTTTTGAGAGTCAGGTGGCATTATTCTTTTCTTACTGAACAAGTATTAAGAAAGCTAAACTTTTCCTTGGTTTATAACTGGCATTCTAGGTGGAATAGCAATACCCCCTGAGTCCACACTGAACAGAAAATTGGGGAGAGAGGAAGAGTAGGAGAGGCACTTTGCAATGTATCATACTTTTAACTGTCTTAATTACCTTAAAAAAAAATTTTTTTTTCCAGAATGGGGGAAGAGGCATATAAGAATAAAGGCTAAATGAGAAGGATGCAAAAATCTGCGGTGAAGAGGACTCAGAAGTGATAAAAATAAACGTGAACACAAACTGAAAGTTAAAGACATAGTCATAGCCAGGAGGAAGGAAAATGAAAGTCGATGTGTTAAGTCATAAATATTGATGAATACACGTTGAGTCCATATACGCTCTGACCCTTTTTGTAGATGTAAAGCGCTCCACTTCCAGAACTTGAACTTTTATTGGGCAGCCGGAGAGATACGTCTGTATATTAGGCTCCTTAAATCCTTGAGTCTTATAAACAGCAGAGAAAGGGATATACACTAAAAAATAAAAAAGTAAATAAAATTGTCATAAGAATACAATGATACTAGCATCACTTGCCTGTTACAGGCATCTTTTTTAAGAATCATAATGCGCTACAGCAAGAAAACAGCTAGTGAAGCTCAGCCCAGTGTTGTGACATCAGCAAGCATGATCAATCACTTGCTGGTTATTTCAAATCTGTGTTCTGCCAAGCAACCATGATAAACTTTCTACTCCTCACGCAGATCATCATTCTTTACCTTCTTGTATCCTGGGATCGCTGGGAGACACATCGTAGTCCACCTCTTCTCCCTCAAAGTGGAGCTCTCGCGTATCCAGATTTTCTATCAAATTACTCATGTCAGCAGCGATTTTCTGCAGTGCAGAGGTATTTACTCTTGGCTCATTTTCAGTGACATGTTGGCTTGAGACAGGGTAAAAGCAAAGGGGCTGGGAAAGAAGAAAAGAGTTACCAGGCTTACTATTTTGGTCAAATTTTAAAAGAGAATGAAATAATGCTGTTTGCAGCGACACGGATGGACCTAGAGATTGTCATACTGAGTGAAGTAAGTCAGAAAAAGAATCTCATATCATATGAGATTCCTTATATGTGGAATCTAAAAAAAATGGCACAAATGAACTTATTTATAAAACAGAAATACAGCCACAGACACAGAAAAACTTACTGTTACCAAGGGAGTAAGGGGACAGGGAGGGATAAACTGGGAGATTGGGATTGACATTTACACACGACGATACATAAAATATATAATTAATAATGACCTACTGTATAGCACAGGGAACTCTACTCAGTACTCTGTAATAACCTATATGAGGACTGAATCTGAAAATAAGAATGGATAGATGTGTATGTACAACTGATTCACTTTGCTATACAGCAAAAACTAACACATCATTGTAAATCAAATATATGCCAATAGAAATTTATTTAAAACAAACAAACAAAAAAAAACCCCTAAGCCCTATTCTATTATTTGAATCCAGGCTTACATATAGCATATGGAAACAAGTCCACTAGCTCTATGTAAGCCCCAATTACCTCAAACAACCTTTAAATTTATTTTCCAGTTTAACATTTAAAGTATTCCTAGCTTGTAATTTAAATTGGAGTGAGATACTTAATTGTATACCAAGTAAGTAAACAAGCAAGAAAAAGAAACACCACATTGAATAAGTTCCAGTATTATCTTTCATTCAATTTTATTAAATGTGGTTAAGTAAGGAGAGACTCAAGATAGATGGATTGGAAATCATTATTTCAGTGAAAAGGAATTGATTCTTCACTCTAACAAAAACATAAAAAGAAAGAATATCATCAAAATAACTAACTTTAAATATTTTCTACAGAAAATTTAGGGTATTTTATAATAATTTCAATATATAGATTTTAAAAGTATTTTTATGTAGTATAACCTTTCTATCAATACATCTTCCTATAGATGACAGAGAGCTTCTAGGGTGGCTTAGACAGTAAAGAATTTGCCTGCAATGCAGGAGACCCAGGTTTGCTCCCTGGGTCAGGAAGATCCCCTGGAGAAAAGAATGGCAATCCACCCCACTATTCTTGCCTGAAGAATTTCATGGACAGAGGAGCCTCCAGGTCTACAGTCCATGGGGTCACAAGGAGTCATCCCAAGCAGAGTGTATTCTATTTTTTTGAGATATGAGGTTTGGCCCTGACTTTATGTGAGTTACAGTGATGTACGTGTCCTGGAAGGTAACCGATTAGTGTACCTTTTCTGAAAAATACCAGAAATGCAAGAATTATACTTCTCTCTTTTTAAGAAAACTGGTTCTATTTCATTCTGACATTTAATAACACAGGTCGTTGCACATCAGTAGCTAGGGAAGAAGAGTTCATAGAGATTTTATTTTTCATTTAAAATACTGAGATTTCAGCCATGACTGCTGTCATTGGAGTTGGGTGAAAAATCCATATTGGTTGTAATAATCTCTCCAGACCAGACTCAAAAATAGGAGGGCTTCCATACCAGTAACTCCTCCACATATGTGCATTTATTACTGCAAATCACAAACGTTTACTGAGTATCCACCACTTACTCATTGTGACATGGAGTAAATATGTAAAGATGAATAAGACTGGTCACCACCTACTCACTGTGAGATGGAGTGAGTGAATATGTAAAGATGAACAAGGCTGGTTCCTGGGAGGAAGGAGTTTCTAATGCAGATGAGAGAAATACGTTGCTGCTGCTACTGCTGCTAAGTCGCTTCAGTCGTGTCCGACTCTATGCAGCCCCATAGACGGCAGCCCACCAGGCTCCCGCATCCCTGGGATTCTCTAGGCAAGAACACTGGAGAGGGTTGCCATTTCCCTGGCCTCCCCCACAGTCTTGGCCTAGCTGAGAATGGCATGTGCTAAGTGGAAGACACTTAGGTAGATTCTCTCCTTCAGGAGCTATCAAAAGTGTGGGGTGGGGAGCAGAGGAAGACTTTGTGACAAATGCTAAGAGAAAGTCTTGGGCAGGCTAGGGGAGCCCTTATTGTTACTCAGCAAGTCTCTAAAGCCTATACTGATAAGTTTGGTAGAAAGAGAAATTATTTAAAAATACAAAGAAAGGAGTAGAGGAGGGAGGTTCTGATTTGGCCAGATAAATAGGCTCAATATGTCTAAGTTTGCTTCTCCATATTGGCTGTAAGAAGCCTGGAGCCAACTAGTGGCCCATTGCTAGCAAAATACAGGACTATCTTTGCCTCTATCACTTCCCTTCAACTTTCCCACTTATAATTCATGTTATAATAATAGTTGATGTATACTGATTACTTACCATCATCATCTGGCTTGCTGATAACCTTTTATATACCTTATCATATTTATCATCAATAATGATAAATCTATGAAATCTATGAAGGTTTGTTATTTCCACTTTGAAGAGGACAAGGGTTTGTCATTCTTTCTTTATTGATAAGGAAATATGGAGAAGCATGGAGAGATTACATAATTTGATTACTTTGGACAATCTGTCCAAGGTCATATAACCAGTAAGAGATGGAGAAGGAATTTGAAACCAGGTCTCTCTGACCTAAAACCTGATGTTATTAACCACTGTCTTTATCTTCTGTATATTTTTTGTCGATATGTAAGTGCCCCTAAAATAGATGGAAGTTTTAATAAAATCAGTGCCCTTGAGCAAGTCCCTTTAGAAACGACTCAAATATAAAGAAAAATAAATGAATTCCTCTTGCATCCTTCAGCCATTTAAATTCAGGACCTTGGTTTCCTTCTCTATAAATTAAAGAGGTTGAGCCATTTCATCTCCAGGATTCCTTTAACAATAAAACCTTAAGTGTAAATAAAAGATGCTATAAATTGTTCAGTCTCCCTTATAATGTAATCCATTTAACCCTTCTCCCATCCCAAGAAATTAACTGAAGTAGTTTTTCATGTGAATATGAGAAGTCAGTGCTTCTGGTCATAATTAAAACATTTAATTCCTTCCCTCTCAATTCAACAGACACCTATTAAATGCCAACTATGAGCCAGGGTTTGCTTTATTTAAAATATAAGGTAATGAAAAACTTAAGAGGAAATGAAACAAGGAAAAATGAGTAAGAAATTACACCATATCATTGCTACTTGTGAACCTGTCAAGACTTTAGGTATTTTCCATTGATTAAACAGTCTAATGGGTAACTTAGCTAACTTTCTCAGCCCAGCAAAGGAAAATAAGGGTTGCTTCAAATAACTTTCCTTTTGGACAGCGTTAATGCTAAAAGAATAAATGTTAATGTTAAAATGCTAATGTGTTAATGTTGATAAAAATGCACGTTGAATTTAAGATACACAGAGAATAATATATACATTGCAAGCTAATTGGAATAAATAGTACAGAGTTACTGGATTAATCTAACAAAAGATATCATGTTTCAGGTAAGAAAGATAAATGGATATAAATCTGTGAAAAGCTTAAGAGTGAGAAAAGAAACAGAAAGGAATCCTCTTATCATTTATCCTCAAGTATTTACTATGCACGCAGCACCGTTTTAGCACAGTTATATTATTTAGTTAGTACCCACAATGATCCTACCTGGTACTTATTATTAATCTGAATAATTTGCATTCAAAACCTTGATTATTTAGTTAAATAATCTATCTAAGCTTATTTCAGTCTTGTCAGTGTTGAATTTATAAAACAGATTTGTCTGGCTCTGAAATCTCATAGACTTAGTTATAGAAGTTTGTAATTATTAATTTTATTTTATGGGATTGAATGTCTATAAATTAGTCACTTATATAAGCTGAACTTCTGTAACAATAGATACTTTCTGCTTTAATCACCAGCCCTCTAAGCGATCCCATTGGCTCCACTGTCCTTACAATCTTGGAAACATAACCTGACACTCTCCTCAACTTCGTCTTAGCCTTTATTTTATGGTTCGTAATATTTTACAAGGTTCCACGGAAATTCAGCTGACCCAAAGGCTTTGTAGGTTTGTTCAGGCTTTTTTGAAGCTCTTACCATTTAATAATGGAAAAAGAACAAAATTATTTGTCCATCACTGCCTTCACTTGAATGCATCGTTGCTTTGTGTTGAGTTTTTGTCCAACAATTGTACTGCTGGTTTTATTCTTGAATATCAAACTGCAAGGTCACGGACACTCCTATGTTGTCAAATCATAATTTATTGTCCTGTATTTTTTTTCATCTGAAATAATCTATAATGGTGGGTGAGCAGTTGTCACAGTTATAGCCTATTTTAACCAGCAACAGGATAAAGCCTTCAGTGTGTACACTTGAGATAATGTAATTTATTTTGTTACCTCCTTATAAATATACTGCAAGATCATTATCTCTTTTGGTACAACGTAGAGATGGAGCTCATAGAATGATAACAGCAGCTGTGTTTTACTTCTATTTGCGTCTGTATCCGGGAAGTAAATGGTTTTGCTTTTTTTTTTTTCTTTCTGGTTTTAAATACTAGAATTAAACATCTTTTCAGGGAACATTTAATTATAATTACCTACACTTATCTAACAGTGAAATCAGAGAAATTTAGAGTTTTCTGATCTTTAATTTTCAACATGATTGGGAAGCAGAACATCAAAGAGAACAGATAGATATTTTCCTTTCCAGATTCATGCATAAATACTGCCTTAGCTAAACTATAAGAATAATAATATTAACTATACCTATTAATGTTAAAATGAATATTAACATTAGCTAATATTGGCTGAATATGTACTATAGGCCAGGCACTATATAAAAAGATTAACTGTATGCCCTCAGTGACTCCTCACAGCAACCTTAGGAACCGAGTCCCATTGTCACTCCCACTTTTAAGATGAGAGGTGGGCAGCTTGTCCAGGGGCACCTGGGTAGAAGTGATAGAGTTGGACTTGAACTTGCTTGATCTGACTCCAAAGTCCAGCTCCTTAACCAGCCAGAAGTGAAACTGGGGAATGGCAGGACGGATGGTCACTTGTACTCCTTACTTTGCACACTCTTAGAATAAAACAATGAAAAAAAGTATAGTAATAACAATAATAAAAAATCTTAACTTCTGTTTCGTGAAGATGATGGTGATTTACTTTCTACTTCTCTAATTTAGAAAGTTGTCTCCATTTTTTTTTCAATATGTGATGTTTGCTTACCAAGGGAAATAAATGCAATGGATTTCTAAATCAAAAATCACAACAGATGACTATGAAGTGGATTATAATAAGACCATTTAAAACCAAATGGAGTCATGGGAATTTCTTGTCTTCCCATTTTCCATTTTGATGAAATTAATTGGTAGGTCCCCATTAATTGGGGAGGTCCATAACCTGGAGAAGGAAATAGCAACCCACTCCAGTGTTCTTGCCTGGAGAATCCCAGGGACAGGGGAGCCTGGTGGGCTTCCATCTATGGGGTCGCACAGAGTCGGACACAACTGATGCGACTTAGCAGAAGCATAACCTCCCCAAACATACAGCAAAGATTCATACAAAATGATTTGATGCTCCTCTTTGGAAGGAATGATGCTAAAGCTGAAACTCCAGTACTTTGGCCACCTCATGCGAAGAGTTGACTCATCTGAAGAGACTCTGATGCTAGGAGGGATTGGGGGCAGGGGGAGAAGGGGACGACAGAGGATGAGATGGCTAGATGGCCTTACTGACTCGATGGACATGAGTCTGAGTGAATTCCGGGAGCTGGAGATGGACAGGGAGGCCTGGCATGCTGCGATTCATGGGGTTGCAAAAAGTTGGACATGACTGAGCGACTGAACTGACTGAACTGAAATGCAAAAATCATAAACTAAACTCAATCTCTGGTGACACAGTAAGCCTTGGATAAAAACTTTTTGAGTTTAGCTGACTCTGAATAAAGTAAATGGTATTATCATATTTTATATTCCAATTTATATATTTTGAGAAAATAACATAGGAAAAAAAAACCCAACTCAATGTTTACTTAGATCTTTGAATTTATTTAGAACATTGGTTACACAAATATCACTGGAGGGTTTTCTGAACCTTGAACAGATAACTAAATGTCAGTGGTGTAGGGAATGGGTCAGATGACCTAAGTTCATTCTTCCCTTATTATCAGTGTAATCTGGGCAACTAACAGCCTCCATGGGTTCTCCTCTGTAAAATGCAAACAGGGCAGACTTGCTATTACTTACATGGTTCCCAGAGATGGAAGTTTATTTCCCAAACACTATCCTCCTTTTGAGCTTCATATCTAATCTGGTCTTGAAGCCTCCAGAGCCCAGAAATCTCTCACTTACTCATCCTTCTTTCTTGGTTTTATACCAAGTTTTTATTTTGATGAAATTAAATGGCAGATCCATACTACATAATCCTCCCCCAAACATTTTACACAGCAAGGATTTGTACAAAATTATTTGATGCTCCCTGAAATGCAAAAATCATAAATGTGTTTTCAAGTACTAAACTCAAATTCCAGTGACACCATAGTAAGCCTTGGATAAATATCTGGCCTAACCCTGACTGCTTTTCTCCCTTGAGGTATCAAGATTGGAGACGACAGTGCCAAAACATCTCACTCCCTGTGTCCACAGAACAGGAATTGGAACCGATGTTCTCTTTTCTTTTTCCCTAGCTAAAAACAAAAATGAATCTACAATTACAAAAGCAAGTTTTAGCAAGAAAATAATTTCTCAGTTCCCATGATTTTTCCCTAAATCCTCTGACCTCTTTGATGGCCTCTGCTCTCTGCCTCGGGCTATTCAGTCATTTCTTTTGACACGTTCTAGGATTAAACATTACCCTCTTTGCAGTGATATCAGCTTTTTCTAGTTCATCTCTGTCATATCTTTGAGTTCAAATAGATATTTCATTTCTAGAGGCAAACACAAGTGTTAAGAGAAACCAATGTCTATTTCAAATATGAGTGGATAGGAAAATATTATCTGTCATATATTGTGCATCTATTCTTAGCCAAGGGCTTCCCTGGTGGCTCAGTGGTAAAGAACACGTCTGTGAATGCCAAAGACACAGGTTTCATCCCTAGGTTGGGAAGAGCCCGTCAAGAAGGAAAAGACAACCCACACTAGTATTCTTGCCTGGGAAATCCCATGGACAGGAGAGTCTGGTGGGCTGTAGTCCATGGGGTCACAAAAGAGTGGGATACGACTTAGTGTCTAAATAACAACTCTAAGCCACGCACTAAAGGCACATTACATGAATCACTTATCCTCAAAAAAATCTCACTTAGAATCAAAGACATGGAGCCACAGCAGCTTACCGAGGGTGCACAGTTGCGAATTGTGGGGGTGGCCCCCTGGCCTTTGCCACTAGCTCACTAGAGATGCCCATCACCACCACTCTTACCTCTTCTCCTAATGCCACCAGTCATCTTGACTTCCTCCTGGCTAAGGGCAGGGCTTCCACACAGCCGCCACAGTGCAACCCAGCAGGAGTTATCACGGCTCCAGCATTCTGGCTCCACCCACCACTGGTCAGACAGACAGAAGGCCTGCTGCATTGGGAGGCTTCTGAGGAGCTACAGTACCAGGGGCTGGAACCCGGCTTCCTTGGGATTTGCGCATGTGTGCTGGGGCAGGCAGGGAGAGGGGGCAAAGTGGGGACGGGGGACCAAGCCACAGAATCTGTGAGAATGGAAGATGTACTCCTCTCCCCTCTCGTCACCTGACTGTGCTGAGCACACTACTATCAAACAGCCGATGTGGAAACTCTCCTATGTGACCAAACCCCTGGCTGACTTTTGTGAAGCTGTGGCCAGCCAAGGATGTACCACCTTCAACACTTTGCTGCCTCTCTTCTCTTTCCCTCTTCTTCTTGCTGTTCTCGGGTTCTATTATCCAGGAAATTTGGGTTCAGATAGTGTTAGAACCAGTATGAACCACTGAACCATCTCCTCTCTTGCAGAAATTCCTTTTACGCTGAAGTTAAAGGTAATAATAAAAAGTAAGCTCGAATGGTGCTTACCATGTGCCAGGCAGTGATACAGGTGTTTTGCACGCACTAATTCAATCTACCCTCACAACAGCCCTATGGAGATGGTTCTATTCTAACATCCTTTCATATAGACAAGGAAACTGAGGACACAGACAGCTTAAGTGATTTGCTCAGGGTCACGCGGCAATCTGATGGGCGTCAGCTGCCTGGTTTGCTCTATCTTTGCCTTACTAACCTAGACTTTAGTACTCAGTTTCCTCATGTAAAAACTGAAATTAACAAGCAACTCTCTGTACTTAGGACTTTACAGCAAGTACATTATTATAAGGAAAACTCCTCTTTCAGCACCACTAAATGTCAGAGAAAAGAACACATTCGAAGGAACCTCAACCAGGAAATTAAAACCTAAGCCAAATGCAAAGGGTATTCAGGTGATGATTCTGAGCCAATATCTAAATAAGATTTGTTCCTGCCTCTATAAGTCACAATGCACATATCAACACTTGTATCGAAGAGAAAACATAAGAGGGGCCCTCCTGACTCCAAAGTCTGTTAATAAGCTTATTAGGTATGATGAGTGAGAGACTTGGTACAGCCAATAAACTGACTTAAATCCAGTAAGGATCCCAAAGGAAACATTTTTATAAAAAGAAAGGCAGCTAACATTGCTATAAACTGTGGTCAGACTTCTAAAAATAATATCCTTCAGTGTTAAATGAATACTCGAATTTTCATGGTCAAGAATAGAATATGCATGCATCATGATGGGTCTTCAGGAGAGGAAGCTAACTGCACATAAATTTATAGAGACATGCTCCATTCTGGCTGATAAATTATGTTAAATGATATTAAATGAACATTTTTCTTACAAAGGGAGATTAAGAACACCAATGATTCAGTGGGTGAGCAACAGATGAACAAGATAAACATTTTTCCACGGTAGAGTTAATCTCTATTAAAATTACTTTAAGAAAAAATTTCTTTCACTGGCTCAGAAAGGTAAACATTTTTTTTTAATGAGCACAATGTTGTTTTTGATGATACATGTTGACCAAAAACCTATAGATATTAACTCAAGAGTTTTCATATAATCATTCATTCTATTTTTGTTGCTTCTTTTTCTTAAAACTGTTCTGTGCATCTTATGATGGCAGTGCTGTTTAACTGATGAAACTATATTCTTACATATAGACTTGATCTTCTGTCCAGCTGTCTAAAATTCTACGATTCCTTTTTTTCACTTCCCTCCAAAGAACTGGCAAACAACCTCCATTAGTGTGAGTCAGCACAGAAAGTATTTTCACTGATAACCCATGAATTTCACCCATGAAAAGAATGAAGTTGGCGAACACACATGTGTAAACTCCTCTAGACATTCTACAGCGCTAATGAGCTCTCAAACTTTTGTCTTGACTAGTGGTAAACACAGCAAAATTTCAATTTTTTAATCATCTATATATGTACAAAAATATTTGTTGAGACAGCAGAGTACCATGGAAAGTATGTGACTTTTGAGTCAAATAGCTTAAATTCTAATTCTCCTATTCATGGCTCTTTGAAGTTTCCATTGCCTAAAGTGTAAAGTGGAGGTAATACTACTAAAGTAAGGATATACAAGAATTAAATGCTGTGAGTAGCTCGGAGCTCAGGCCATAGTAAATGCTGAAACAATGTTAGTTTCTTCTATGCCCTTAGCTATTCTAAGAGCTACAAATCTTCTGTCCAAACTCCATAGATCAATACTAGAACTCAGTTCCCTCATGAGTAAAGGAATTAGCAGCCCGAGTTGTATTCTGGGGATGGTCTATTTGTTTCCCACTAAGAATAACAAAGAAATTATTACAGTTGTCTGAAAACAAAATGGATTAAGCTAAGCAGGTGCCCATTTTCCACTACAAACAGGAACTGCTGAATAAACTGCAGATCAATTTTTAAAAATTCTTAGTTAAGGATAAAAACAGAGACAGCAGGACCAAAAACAATAATGAGAAAAAGCTTCCAGTTTCCAACAGTGAGGAAATAAAGTCAGATAGGTATACTGGAACTGAGGCTGAAGAGGCCCAAAGGGTTTTGATCATAGATAAAGGGTCTGAGATTCCTTTTCTGTCCCCATGTGACTGTAAGGAAACATGATCCTAGGACAATGGGAGGCAAGGACCTAGAAGTGAGAATCCTGCAAAAATGCAGCGCCTCAAAGAGCTGCACAATCTGTTTAAATGAGACCAGAAGAAGCGTACTCAGCAGTTCTGAAAAGGAATCGCATGAAACTGTGGAAACTGCAAAATAAGACATTTCATATAAAAATTATTCAGGATCACAACTTCTAGCTTTTAGGAATACAGGTTTAGCTCTATTAGGTCGGCCATCCCACACAGGATGACTCTAAATTCTGGACAAAACGTAAAACATAAGAGATTAAAAAACAACCAAAAGCAAGCAGAAACTGGAAAGGAATCAACACAGGGAAGAAACTGAAGGCGCTATTTTTGTGCAAGGACACACCTAATTCATGCCAAGTGGGATGACTAAAACTCAGAAAGAAAATCCATAATTGTACTGGCTCTGAGAACCAGGAAAGTTTTAATGGCAATCACAACAGTTTAGAAGTAAACTGGGAAACTGTGCAGAGGAGAGAGCCACACAAAGGGAGCGCCCAGTTCTGCTTAGGCCAGCCCTTGAACCATGTGTGCAAGAGTACACGCCAAGAAACTCAGATAGCACCACGATGACTTCAGCAGACTTCTGCTGCTCCTCACCACAGGAAGTATGGAGCGTGAAGCATGACTCCACCCCAGTTAACCGCCTCCGGAAACAAACTCTTTGCAAAGAACATAACTAAATCCAGAGCCTATAATATAGTCAATTATAATATCATCTAAACTTATTTGACAAAGAAAAACAGGAAAATGTGATCCATTCTGAGGAGAAAGTCCACCAACGGAGGCCCATCCTGAGATGCAGAAATTAACTGACAATGATTTTAAGGCAAATATCATAATATGCACAAGGATGTGTTTTCGATGAACGAACAAGTAGAAAATCTCAGCAAAAAAGAAAGCCCAGTGAATGGGCTTAACATGAAAATGGCAATGACAGAAAGAATCAGTGAACTTGGAGACTGAGTCATCAAAATTATTCAAAGTGAACAGAAAACATGGTAGAAAGACTTCTAAAAAATGAACAGAGCCTCAGTGACCTATACCATGATACCAAAAGATCTAACAATTATGTAATCTGAGTCCCAGGAGGTCAGGCTAGAGAGAAAATGAGACATACACACAAAAGTCTGAAATAATGACTAAAAAAATTTGTAAAATTTTGGAAAAGACAGAGAATGGATTTATGGGTTATATTTTAAATAAGATATCTACACTATATAGCAGAGAAAATAAATGTATCAGCACAAAGTTTGGTGAAAAACAAGTCAGCTTACAGTTTGTATTTAGAATTAAAAAACAAAACAATCCTGTATGTTGTCTGTGTAAAAAGCAATCAAGTAAATAACTATATGACAACTTTAGAAGCATAGTTACCTTTATGGAGAAAGGGTGGGTATCCTCTAACTACGCGAATAATCAGAAGTATAAAGAGGACTTAATAGATCAGTGATGTTTTCTTTCAATCTGGATGTTATAAGTACATAGGGTTTTTCCCCTAAATATTCCTATTTTTAAATACTTCATTAAGCAAACAATTGGAAAAAAATAACTGCCAAATGCGACACTTTACTAATATCCTTAATTCAATTATAGTTAATGACTTTTGCATTCCTTACAAACAAATGAAATTCATTCTTCTTTCTAAATTCAGCCAGTAGGTGTGACCCACAAACAGGGCAATGTGCAAGATATCTTAAACTGCTTTACCCTCTGGAAAGCGTATTTGTAGACTTCAACCTGATTTCCACTTAGAATCAACGTTAGCATCTACAGTTCTTGGTCATGCTTAGGGATTAATTAAAAAAACAGTAAAAATATGAAGTTAAATAGGCCCATATGGAACTGAAAGTAAACTTGACCTCTTTTGAGACAACTAAACTAACTCTCAAAACAGGGCCTTGATGCTCCTTGGCTCCTGTCTATAAAGTTGGGATGTCCACTATTAATGGTAGTAATGTTCAGCTAGGGGAAAAAGTCATCAAAACTGAAGTTCTATTTGAGTTTTTCTTTCTGGAGGAGCTATTAAAATTGCTTCAATTAAACTTTTAAAACAAGAAAGCTTTGATAAATTCATTTGAAAATTTCCCCTCCTTAGCACTGGGTATCTAAATTAGGAAGTTCCTTCCTTTATTATAGGAATCCAAGCTTTAAAATACAGTGAAACTCGTTTCACAAATTCTTCAAAAATATACAAGCACAGGTAATAATAATTATTAAAATTATGAACAACAGCGAACAACAGCCTTCTCCTTCTTTTAACACATTCTTCTAGACTTGATCTCACTTGAACTCCAGAAGCCCAGACAGGAGGCGTTACTGTCATCTCCACAACCGAGGTGAGTGAGCTGAGACTGTGCCTGGTCTCTCAGTTATAGTGTCCATGGGCCAGGGCTTAAAATATGAGTCTCAGTGAAATGACAGAGAACAGATATTTCAGACTGAAAAGAGATACAGAGGAGCCTTCCTACTAGGGAAACACCTGAGTCCCTGGCCCAGTTACCACCTGGATTCCAGCTGAGATGCAGCATAGTAGAGTCAAATGAACACCTGAATTTGAATGTCCATGCCACCACTTATAAGCTGTGTGAACCTATGTGAGTAGCTTATCTTCTTTGTGCTTTAATTTCCCAATCTATAAAGTGGGGAGAGTAGTAATGCCTATTGCATTGGATTGTTATGAGGATTACATCAGTCAACATGTAGCTCAGCTGGTGAAGTCTGCCTGCAATGCGGGTTTGAATTTCCCTGGGTTGGGAAGATCCCCTGAAAAAGGGAACAGCTACCCACTCCAGTATGTTGACCTGGAGAATTCCATGGACTGTATAGTCCATGGGGTTGCAAAGAGTCAGACACGACTGAGTGACTTTTACTTTCACTTTTTTCATAAGATACTAAAAATAATATCTGGACCAAATTTGTGTTAGATACTTGCGAGCTGTTGTTATTAAAAACTGACCTTACTTTTTTTTTTTACATAAAACAAGGTCAATAATGAAGTCAAGAACTGAGGAAACAGTCTTTGGACTGATGAAACCAGTGGATACTGGTCAGTGACTTCTAGTACACATGAGAATCTAGTAGTTCTAGAAATTACCATTCTAGTAATGGTAATCATTTCGGTTCACATCCTTTGATGCACTGAGAAGAAGAGAGAAGCTCAAGATCCCACAGAGAAAGCAGAAGCAAGACTGGAACTGAGGCCTCTTTCATGCTCCCACGCTAACACAAGTCTGTTTCTGGGCCAGATTCATTCCATATAATGCATCTGTGAACCACATCCAAGTGTGTAAGGCGTACGACCAGACAGACAGAATAAGTTGCTATTGTCTCAGCTGCAGGCAGACTCTGTTCAGTACATGTGGACTGACGGCCAGCTTCACAGGGAAAGAACTAGCTTGGTCTTTGCTCAAGAAATAGCTGCTCTTGTGAATGTCACTAAGGGACAGAGCTATTCTAATGACACCTAATTCTGCAACACCCCTGAGAAGCACATGGATTGCATTAATGCTAACAAGAAATGGCAGACAGAGATAGGCTGCCAAACCTCAGTGAATCGGAGAGAATTAGCGTGTGCCAGCCAGACTGGCAAGCCATCTTGCTTTCCAGGCATGCCTCTTCGTGGGTTTCTCCAGTGACTCAGGATGATATAATTCACTCAGCATGTATTTATGGAGCAACCACAATATGCTGAGCACCATAATGGGTGCTGGAGAAACAAAATGACTTCCCATAATTTACTTCACTGTGAAAAGCACACTCTCATTTCTCTCCACCTCACCTGTGTATTTACCTCCATTCCCATTAAAACCCCAGAATAATGCCCTTCCTTCCATATCTGCTATCTCCCACCTGTGCTTCTTTCCAACCCACCTCTCATCACTCAATTAATCAATTCCCTTATCAACCTCTCTTGCTTCCTGTTTTTTCCTATTGCTGCTTAAAATATTTGCAAGCACCTCAATTTCATATATGTTCCACTCAACTTCTCTCGCTGTGACTTGAGTCAAGTTTTTGAAGGATTTCTGTTTCCCTGCTCAGCTAGACCGAACCACACATGTTTCATGCTCTCTGACCTCTCAGCCTTCCAACAGGCTGCTCCCTCTGGAGTCTGCCTTACTCCAATTTCCTTCTTTGTCTAGTTAGCTCTTGTCACTCATTGTTTGTCCCAGGTGCCACCTCCTTCAGGACACCTCCCCGTCCTTGCAGCCTGGTTCAGATGACTCTCCTTGGTGCTTCTCCACATCTAGACGAGTCCACTGAGAACATTCTTTCCCTCTTTGCCTTTGTCTCCATTCTGATCTCACTTAACCTTTCTGTTGCTTGACGCCCTCCTGAAGAGTCTCCCCTTGGCGTTCACGTTCCCACACTCTTCTAGTTTTCTTTCTCTGTCTTCAGGCACTGAGAGGTAATCTTGGAGGCTGTTCTTTTTCTGCTCAACTTTTACATGTTGGTAGTATCTGGGGTCCCACGATCTTCCTTTCAGATTCTCCTCACCTCTCAGGGGTGGTTTCCTTCATGGCAATACTTGATGACAATACATACTCCTGGTTCCTTTCTTTGGTGTTTTCATGGCTCCCAGGTGATACCACCATTGAACACATTCCTTCCCACTGGCCCTCTGTCTCCCCTGGAAGACTGGGAGCTCCCTGAACAAGGAGCCACCTCTGTATTCCCAGACACTGATGTCTACTGGGCTTATGGTAACTCTTTCCAGCCTTATTCTTTTTCCTAAGCTTTAGATATATATACCCAACTACCTGTGAATGTCCCATTTGGGTGAACTTGATATTCTCCAAATAGAATCATCATCTTCCAAATCCCAAAACATTTCCTCGTTCTAGGTTTCCTTCCTGAATGAACTGGGAACATCATCTATCCAGCTGCATAAACCAAATCCTGGAATTCATCTGCAGCCATACTCTTTCCCTAACTCTCTCTATCCAAACAATAAGTCTTGTCAAATTCTAAATATATCTTCAATCTAACCACTATATTTTATCTCCATAATCATGACAGGTTTCAGGAAATGAAAAAAAGTACAGTGTAGTTGGGCATAGGGTTAAGTGCAGGTGATGCTAAGGTATTTAGATTTTATCTCAAAGTCCTCATCTGCCACCTCTCACTTCCCACTCTTGATGCTGGAGTCCTGGAGCTAAAAAGTATTCAATGACAATAATTTTGAGCTGTTCAAAATGGGATTTTGTAGGATAAGTAACATTATTTTCAATTGGTTATCTTTTTTACTCCCCAACTAACCAAGTGGTTTCCCAAATAAAAAAGATATTGGGCTAAATAGAATACTGGGGCTGCTCTCTTTATAAAGTTACTGTAGACAATAACAATTTCCAGATAAGTCTCAGGAACATAAAGCAGTGCCTTCATGGAACCATTAGAGCTCAGTTCTGCCACCTTTGAGAAACAACGCAATATTTAAGGTAAACAAGTTAAACTGGATGCGTATGAGGGTGAGAGTTAGGGAAAAGAAGGATAGGAGAGATGAGAAACAGGCTGGATCTAATGACTCACAGGCACAGCTGACAGATGATCAATTCATCGTTAAAATGGCACTAATATAAAGTTAATAAAAAGCCATAGAATAATCAGGAAGTACCTTAAGTTAGTAGTTTCCAAGAGTTCCTTGTTATGCCACCTATATCTGCCCCAAACTATAAGCATTAACCAAATTTGTTAAAGGTATGGTAATATGGAGGCGGGGTGGACACACACAGTAGAACTAGTAAAAATTTACAAAAACAGCACTGTGAATATACTGAAAACTTCTGAATTGTACACTTTAAATAAGTGGAAATTATGGCTTGTAAATTATATCCCCAAGAAGCTATTTTTAATAAAATCTGCCAAGACAGAAATAATAAGTAGAGTTGTAAAAATCAATCAACACATAGCAATACTCAAAGAAAGAACAAGTAATTTTCCTTGATCCTACAGAATAACCAACAACAAAAGTCATTTTTATATTTCTTGTAACAAAAATAGGCAAACTACTACTTATAACCAAAAAAAAAGGTGAAAAGACATTGTCAAAACACTTAAAGAAAGCAATCTGTCAATTTCTACTTTAAATATTGCTTTAATTTCACTGTTTTCACTGCCAGAAGACTATGCTCAGTGAGATTATTATGTTTCCACAAACACAATAATCACATCCGGAAGTTTCTGCCAAACTAGTATCTATGAAATTATAATATGTATCACAAAGAGAACTATTACAAGCTCAGAAAAGGCATGCACGTTTCAATGACTAGAGAAACAATTCGATAAGAAAAGACAGATTCTCAGTGATCATTTCCTTTTCAAGGCGGGGTTTGAAAGAAAGGTACAAAAGATAGATGAAAAGTGGCAACACTCAGCTCCTTGTAAGCACACTTGCTAGGTACTTTTTGGGAAAGAGGCAGGGTGTAATGTTTTCAATCTCTCTCAGAAAAACAAGTTCGTTCATGCAAAGACAGAGTCCTTTTGAAATCATTTCAGAAGGTAGATACCACTCATGGCTGAGTCTCTTTGCTGTGCACCTGAAATTGGCACAACATTGTTAATCAGCGATACTCCAATACAAAACAAAAAGTTTAAAAATTAATAAAAGACAATAAAATGTAGATACCAAAGTGGAAGGTAGGTGTATGCTCAGAGTATGATCCACGGGAATAGAAATTAACTATGCCTATCCTCTGATCTCACTCAGTTTCAGCTGATCAAGCAAAACAGTCCAGATGACATAAAACAAAACTAAAACCTACCCTTCAATTTTTATCCTCAGAGATAACTTGCTCAAACCCAAGGAACCAAACATAACTCACTGTGGGTTTTAAGTTAAAACATTGAATCCACTGTGACTCAGCACACAGGTGTCATTTAAAGGTGCCTGAAACCAGACTTGCTTTAATACGGTACACACAGGAGACAGCCAATAAATCAGGCGCAGAATTAGGCAGGAAGAGCACTGGCCTCAGAGTCAAAGTTTTAGATCTAATCTCAACTCTGGGAACCCTCCAAAAACTGAGTTCAATATCTGTTGAAAGGAAAGAGTTGCTTTTGAATTTTTACACACCTGCATACCAGGCATATAGTAGACACTCAATAAATGTCTTCTGAATTATCACTATAGACAGCTAACATTGAGCAAGCATTCAGTACTTCATATGCATCATATCATTTAATCATTATAATAATCCTATAAAGTAGATTTTCATATTACTTGCATATCACAAACTCAGAAATTGAAGTTCGAGAGATTAGTAATGTGCCCATGTGACTCAGCTGCTGAGTGTCAGAAAGAGGACTGAGGGCCCAAAACTGTTAATCACCGTGCATTTATGCACTACTGCCTCTCTGAACTCGGCTTGGCATTGGCCAAAGTAATCATAGTCATCAATGAACATATGAGGCTCCTCCGATTAAATGTTCGTTTTATTGCCTGCTTTTTGCTACCACCTGTCTTCCTAGGAGCATTAACCTTGGGATCCTAGTTACTCAAAACCCGGTCCGCTGAATGTAAACATCACCCTGAAACTTGCTGGAAATGCAGAATCTTAGCCATATCCCAGAAACAGAATCCGTGTTTTAACAAGACACCCAGTGATTCAGAGGGACCTCAGTTTGACAGGCACTGATTTAGACTAGCTCCAAAATGATATTAATATATGTTATGACAGGAGGAAAGTAGGCTTGAGAAGGAAAATACAATAGAAATGTTATAGTCAGTGAGGACAAAACCAGCTTGCTACAGCTGTGTCAGGACCTTTATTCACCTAGATAACAGCACATGGGTATTTATAAAGGACCTAGCAAAATTGACTTAGCAGCAGCAACAGCAGCAACATGCCTAGGGAACTGATGAGACAACAGCTGAATCTATAGGGAGTATACCTGTAGTCTCCCACCCTCTTAAAATCGCCAAACCTGTGTTTTTAGAAGAACATATCATGTGGCAAATAAAAATGCACAAAGCCTTCGGCAAATACTGAATCTCTCATCAGGCTAAGGGCAGAGCTGTGCTATGGACTGATAAAACTCAAGACCTGGATGATAGATATTACCACTCGATCACAATCCAAGAGTCAGTTCTTAACAAGGTAACTTTATCCTTTTGAATATTAACACATTTTTTTAGCACAACACTAAAGTCAACTTAAATTTGAGTTTAAAAATCTTGATTTAAATTTGAGCTATTTCATACCCAAAACAATCTATAGATTCAATGCAATCCCTATCAAGCTAACAATGGTATTCTTCACAGAGCTAGAAAAAATAATTTCACAATTTGTATGGAAATATAAAAAACCTTGAATAGCCAAAGCAATCTTGTCAAACAAAAGCCCAGGTCCAGACGGCTTCACAGCTGAATTCTACCAAAAATCTAGAGAAAAGCTAACACCTATCCTACTGAAAGTCTTCCAGAAAATTATAGAGGAAAGTAAACCTCCAAACTCCTTCTATGAGGCCACCATCATCCTAATAAAAAACCTGACAAAGATGCCACAAAAAAATAAAACTACAAGCCAATATCACTGATGAACATAGGTGCAAAAGTCTTCAACAAAATTCTAACAATGAGAATCCAAAAACACATTAGAAACATCATACACCATGACCAAGTGGGCTTTATTCCAGGGATGCAAGGATTCTTCAATATCTGCAAATCAATCAATGTAATACACCACATTAACAAATTGAAAAATAAAAACCATATGATTATACCAATGGTATTTTTCACAGAGCCAGAACAAATAATTTTGCAATTTGTATGGAAACACAAAAAACCTCAAATAGCCAAAGTAATCTTGAGAAAGAAAAATGGAAATGAAGGTATCAATCTTCCTGAATTCAGGCTCTGCTACAAAGTCACAGTCATAAGACAGTATGGTACTGGAACAAAGACAGAAATATAAATCAATGGAACAAAATAGAAAGACCAGAGATAAATCCACACACCTATGGACACCTTATCTTTGACAAAGGAGGCAAGAATATACAATGGATTAAAGACAATCTCTTTAACAAGTGGTTCTGGGAAAACTGGTCAACCACTTGTAAAAGAATGAAACTAGAACACTTTCTAACACCATACACAAAAATAAACTCAAAATGGATTAAAGATCTAAACGTAAGACCAGAAACTATAAAACTCCTAGAGGAGAACATAGGCAAAACACTCTCTGACATACATCACAGCAGGATCCTCTATGACCCACCTCCCAGAATACTGGAAATAAAAGCAAAAATAAACAAAAGGGATCTAATTAAAATTAAAAGCTTCTGCACAACAAAGGAAACTATAAGCAAGGTGAAAAGACAGCCTTCGGAATGGGAGAAAATAATAGCAAATGAAGCAACTGACAAACAACTAATCTCAAAAATATACAAACAACTCTTGCAGCTCAATTCCAGAAAAATAAACGACTCAATCAAAAAATAAGCCAAAGAACTAAATAGACATTTCTCCAAAGAAGTCATACAGATGGCTAACAAACACATGAAAAGATGCTCAACATCACTCATTATCAGAGAAATGCAAATCAAAACCACAATGAGGTACCATTACATGCCAGTCAGAATAGCTGCAGTTCAAAAGTCTATAAGAAATGAATGCTGAAGAGGGTGTGGAGAAAAGGGAACTCTCTTACACCATTGGTGGGAATTCAAACTAGTACAGCCACTATGGAGAACAGTGTGGAGATTCCTTGCTGCTGCTGCTGCTGCTGCTGCTGCTGCTAAGTCGCTTCAGTCTTGTCCAGTTCTGTGGGACCCCATAGACGGTAGCCCACCAGGCTCCCCTGTCCTTGGGATTCTCCAGGCAAGAACACTGGAGTGGGTTGCCATTTCCTTCTCCAATGCATGAAAGTGGGATGTGAAAGTGAAGTTGCTCAGTCATGTCTGACTCTTAGTGACCCCATGGACTGCAGCCCACCACATTCCTCCGTCTATGGGATTTTCCAGGCAAGAATACTGGAATGGCGTGCCATTGCCTTCTCCCAGGGAGATTCCTTTAAAAACTGGAGCTAGAACTGCCTTATGACCCAGTAATCCCACTGCTGGGCATACACACCGAGGAAACCAGAATTGAAAGAGACACGTATACCCCAATGTTCATTGCAGCACTGTTTCTAATAGCCAGGACATAGAAGCAACCTAGATGTCCATCAGCAGATGAACGGATAAGAAAGCTGTGGTACATATACACAATGGAGCATTACTCAGCCATTAAAATAATATATTTGAATCAGTTCTAATGAGGTGGATGAAACTGGAGCCTATTATACAGAGTGAAGCAAGCCAGAAAGAAAAACACCAATACAGTATATTAATGCATATATATGGAATTTAGACAGATGCTAATAATAACCCTGTATGCCAGACAACACAAGAGACACAGATGTATAGAACAGTCTTTTGGACTCTGTGGGAGAGGGAGAGGGTGGGATGATTTGGAAGAATGGCATTGAAACATGTATAATATCATAGATGAAACGAATAGCCAGTCCAGGTTTGATGCATGATACTGGATGCTTGGGGCTGGTGCACTGGAATGACCCAGAGAGACTGTATGGGGAGGGAGGTGGAAGGGGGGTTCAGGATGGAGAACCTGTGTATACCTGTGGCAGATTCATGTTGATGTGTGGCAAAACCAATACAATATTGTAAAGGAATTAACCTCCAGTTAAAATAAATATTTTTTTTAAAAGCTCAGTTAAAAAAAAAAAAACCTATATTTATTTCATAGCCTTGGCTTTCTGCTTTTGCCTAGGAAATATAAAGTTGCAAAAATATCAGTTTCACCCTAGTAATAAGAAAAAGTCAAATAATTTTTTAAAAATCATAATTTTTCTTGCACAAGTCTTCTCATGGCATCCAAGTAATCTGAATTGTGAAGAAGAACAAATCCCTTCAGAAAGAAATGGGGTACAAAAAGTTTCACACTTGTTACAGTAAAGAGGAGGTGATACTGTTCTTGCTAGCACAGGTCGATAAGAAGAATTTAGCTAAAATGTCAAAAAAAATTCTTGAAGGCCAAGTGTTGACTAGTCAGTTTGAAATAGCTAAGACCCAGGATCAAGACCCTGGATCAAACATACTTGCAAGCTCTTTCTCCTGGCCCTTCACTAAGTATTCAGAAGAAAGATAGAAAGATTGGGGGCAGGGTGAGAGACTCATTTGATGGAGCTTGTGTACATGAGGTGAATACCATCCACTGGGAGATATTCAGGATGTTCTGCCTGATTTCCCAGACCCTTTTTGTTTTACAAATCAGAAGTCTCAAGTTACTGGAAGAGGAGCAACAAATCCTTTTGTTTCCAAGACCCAAAGAATTATGGATTCTGGAGAAATAATTGAACTAACTGAACAGTTGAAATAATGAAGCCCTTCTGCAAGAGGTATTGGTATTTGTATGGCCCCAAGATTCTATACCAACACTCTGCATACACCTACTTCTACTGGCAAAAGGCAAGAATTTCCCACCCAAAATAGGTTGCAATCTTACTTCTAAAACATGGATGGGCAGGAATACTGAGAAAGTCTCCTTTTAAATGCCAAAATAAAAACTGCCTACCTGTGACTGGAAGATATATCAATAACCTCAGATATGCAGATGACACTACTCTTATGGCAGAAAGTGAAGAGGCGCTTAAAAGCCTCTTGATGAAAGTTAAGAGGAGAGTGAAAAAGTTGGCTTAAAGCTCAACACTCAGAAAATGAAGATCATGTTATCCGGCCCCATCACTTCATGGGAAATAGATGGGGAAACAGTGGAAACAGTGTCAGACTATTTTGGGGGGTTCCAAAATCACTGCAGATGGTGACTGCAGCCATAAAATTAAAAGACGCTTACTCCTTGGAAGAAAAGTTATGACCAACCTAGATAGTATATTTAAAAACAGAGACATTACTTTGCCGACTAAGGTCTGTCTAGTCAAATCTATGGTTTTTCCTGTGGTCATGTATGGATGTGAGAGTTGGACTGTGAAGAAGGCTGAGCACTGAAGAATTGATGCTTTTGAACTGTGGTGTTGGAGAAGACTCTTGAGAGTCCCTTGGACTGCAAGGAGATCCAACCAGTCCATTCTCAAGGAGATTAGCCCTGGGATTTCTTTGGAAGTACTGAAGCTAAAGCTGAAAATCCAGTACTTTGGCCACCTCATGCGAAATGTTGACTCCTTGGAAAAGACTCACGCTGGGAGGGATGGAGGGCAGGAGGAGAAGGGGACGACTGAGGATCAGATGGCTGGATGGCATCACGGACTCGATGGAGGTGAGTCTGAGTGAACTCTGAGAGATGGTAATGAACTGGAAGGCCTGGCGTGCTGTGATTCATGGGGTTACAGAGAGTCAAACACGACTAAGCGACTAACTGAACTGAACTGAACCTGTGACTGATCATGTATGGATGTGAGAATTGGACTGAGAAGAAAGCTGAGTGCAGAAGAGTTGATGCTTTCGAACTGTGGTGTTGGAGAAAACTCTTGAGAGTCCCTTGGACTGTAAGGAGATCCAACTAGTCCATCCTAAAGGAGATCAGTCCTGGGTGTTCATGTGAAGGACTGATGTTGAAGCTGAAACTCCAATCCTTTGGCCACCTGATGCAAAGAGCTGGTTCACTTAAAAAGACCCTGATGCTAGAAAAGATTGAGGGCAGGAAGAGAAGAGGACGACAGAGGATGAGATGGCTGGATGGCACCACCGACACAATAGACATGGGTTTGGGTGGACTCAGGGAACCACTCAGGTGGTTCATTGGGTCTCAAAGAGTTAGACATGACTGAGCGACTGAACTGAACCTATGACTGATGCTCAGTTCAGTTCATTCACTCAGTCGTGTTAGACTCTTTGTGACTCCATAAAGTGCAGCACACCAGGCCTCCCTGTCCATCACCAACTCCCGGAGTTCACTCATGGTCACGTCCATCGAGTCAGTGATGCCATCCAGCCATCTCATCCTCGGTTATTCAGTTTTCCTACTGCCCCCAATCCCTCTGAACATCAGAGTCTTTTCCAATGAGTCAACTCTCTCATGAGGTGGCCAAAGTACTGGAGTTTCAGCTTTAGCATCATTCCTTCCAAAGAAATTCCAGGGTTGATCTCCTTCAGAATGGACTGATGCTAGACAAGCATAAAAGAAAATCCTAGTTTGCTCCCACAACAAGACTAGTACTGATTAACGAGCTACATCTGTCTACTACTGAGGGGAAGAAAGAGTGTAGAAAGAGACTTCTGCTTTGGCAAAGGTGAGAAGGAATCACTGAAAGCTTATGTGAGGAACAAGAATATAGAGAAAAACTCTCTTGAATCTCAGTCTACACATCATGCAGAGGGTAACAACGACCCTGGTGGCTCAGACAGTAAAGAATCCACCTGTAATTCAGGTGACCTGAGTTTGATCCCTGGGTCAGAAAGATCCCCAGGAGAAGGAAATGGCTACCCACTCCAGTATCTTGTCTGGAGAATTCCAAGGACAGAGGAACCTGGTGAGCTACAGTCCATGGGGTTGCAAAGTTTTGGACATGACTGAGCAACTAACATTTTTCACTTTCAGTTTTCTTTAACAGCAGCCCACCTCTAGATGACTTTGAAACCTATAGAATACTGAGAGTTTTACTAATAACAGCAAAGCAGCACAAGTCTTAACTAGATTTACTCAACACTCTAAAAGTAAAGTTCTGACCAAAAAATAGAAGTTCCATTTACACATGTAAATATCTTTCACTTCAGTTTTTACTGTCCTTCTGCCTGTAATGTTCAATATTTAATAATTTTTTTAAAAGGCACACACACACACACACACACACACACAGAAGGAAATAAACCATAATCAAGAAATAAATCAATAAACAGAAATGTACACAGATGTTTGAACTATAATACAGGGTCTTTAAATAAATTGGAAAAGACCTAATGATGAGAAAGATCACATTTCCCTGGTGGCTCAGAGGTTAAAGTGTCTGCCTCCAATGCGGGAGACCCAGGTTCGATTCCTGGGTCGGGAAGATCCCCTGGAGAAGGAAATGGCAGTTCACTCTAGTATTCTTGCCTGGAGAATCCCATGGACGGAGAAGCCTAGTAGGTTATAGTCCATGGAGTCACAAAGAGTCAGACATGACTGAGCGACTTCACCCACCCTTGTTGAATAATGATGCCAGGATTCTTGGACCCAAAGAAGAATTCAATCCTGGATCAGAGACAAGGCTTGATCACTCAGAGCTTTTGTGTAATAAAGTTTTGTTAAAGTATAAAGGAGATAGAGAAAGCTTCTGACATAGGCATCAGAAGAGGGAAGAAAGAGTACCCCCCTGCTAGTCTTCAGCTGGATGTTATATAGTGACTAGCAGTCTGTTAATGAAAGAAAGGAATGTCTTAAAACTCAGAATGGCACCAGGCCCCTCACCCATAAGATGTATTTGGGGATAATCTTGGCACCAAATGGTTCATCCTGGGCTATAAAATGATTAACTTGAATCTTGAATAAGGGCAGATCACCACACAAATAGTTTCATTTACATAGATTAGAGGAACAGTATCTGAGTATAACATACTGATTTGTCAAGTAGGTTCTGAGCCAAAAGGTGGAACCGACTCGAAGACAGAGTTTGGGGTAATGCATAGTACATTCGCATAGCTTAAAATAAACACTTCCATAAGAAAAAGGCATTGGTTAACTTCAGGTGAAACCAGGTGTCATTATGGCAACACAGAATTTTAAGAGAGACCTCCTTTTAAATTTGTATAGAGAAGGAAAAAATATCGCTAGTTTGTTTCCTCCTGCCACTTTAGAGAGATAAAAATGTCTGACACTTGTAGGCTATTTCCTCCATTGGAGACCCCTGGTCTTCCTATCTGTTACCCTCTCAAGATGAGAGCTGGAGGAGAAGGAGGCACAAAGGTTGAGATGGCTGCATGGCATCATTGACTCAATGGACTTGGTTTGAGCAAACTCCAAGGGATAGTGAAGGACAGGGAAGCCTGATATGCTGCAATGCACAGGGTCATAAAGAGTCAGAAATGACTGAGTGACTTAACAACAACAACAACTAGCAGATGCATTAGGCCAGATTCTAAGATGGCCCCCAATGATGCAAGCTCTTATATAATCTCCTCTTAATTGTGGGCAACACTGGTAGATTTGAGAGTCTGACACACCCTTGCTATGATACATTACATGGAAAATGGGTTTTTTTCTAGATTTTATTAAGGTCTCAAACCAGCTGATTTCATCAAAAGGGAGATTGTTCTGGGTGGGCTTAACCTAATAAAGTGAGTTCTTAGAAGGAAGTCCAGAGGTAAAAAAAAAAAAAAAAGAATAAGAGACATGCAGTGCTGCTGGCATGAAACAATATCATCTTGTGAATAGTCAAGGAAGTAAAGGGGTTAAAACCCATTAAAATGTTCATGATGCTAATGCTACAAAAGAAGGGAGGGGGAATTGAAGGCATATTAAATATGTGAAGTTTCTTACACTATACATAAAATGTTAAATTATTTGACTGTCAATTTGATGAAATATGGTTCAGTTCAGTTGCTCAGTCGTGTTCGACTCTTTGGGACCACATGAATTGCAGCACATCAGGCCTCCATGTCCATCACCAACTCCCGGAATCCACCTAAACCCGTGTCCATTGTGTCGGTGATGCCATCCAACCATCTCATCCTCTGTCCCCTTCTCCTCCTGCCCTCAATCTTTCCCAGCATCAAAGTCTTACCCAATGAGTCAGCTATTCACATCAGGTGGCCAAAGGATTGGAGTTTCAGCTTCAACATCAGTCCTTCCAATGAACACCCAGGACTGATCTCATTTAGGATGGATTGGTTGGATCTCTTGCAGTACAAGGGACTCTCAAGAGTCTTCTCCAACACCACAGTTCAAAAGCATCAATTCTTTGGTTTTCAGCTTTCTTTATAGTCCAACTCTCACACACATACATGACCACTGGAAAAACTATAGCCTTGACTGGATGGACCTTTGTTGGCAAAGTAGCGTCTCTGCTTTTGAATATGCTATCTAGGTTGGTCATAACTTTCCTTCCAAGGAGTAAGCGTCTTTTAATTTCATGTCTGCAATCACCATCTGCAGTGATTTTGGAGCCCAGAAAAATAAAGTCTGACACTGTTTCCTCATCTATTTGCCATGAAGTGATGGGACCAGATGCCATAATCCAAATTTTCTGAATTTTGAGCTTTAAGCCAACCTTTTCACTCTCCTGTTTCACTTTCATCAAGAGGCTCTTTTTTTAAAATTTTTTTAAATTTAATACTTTATTCCATTTCACAATACTGCATTGGTTTTGCCATACACTGACATGAATCAGCCACAGATGTACACGATCTCCCAATGATGACACCACCCTTGTGAAGAGGAACTAAAAAGCCTCTATTTTTTCTTTTATATTTTATTTTAAATACTTTATTCTACTTTACAATAATGTATTGGTTTTGCCATACACTGACATGAATCAGCCATAGGTGTACATGATCTCCCAATGCCAAAGGCCCTCCTACCTCCCACCCCACACCATCTTCCCGGATCATCCCATACACCAGCCTCAAGCATCCTGTATCCTGTATTGAACATAGACTAGTGCTTCATTTCTTATATGATTGTATACACGTTTCCGTGCTTCTTCACTTTCTGCCATAAGGGTGGTGTCATCTGCATATCTGAGGCTGTTGATATTTCTCCTGGCAATCTTGATTCCAACTTGTGCTTCATCCAGCCCAGCGTTTCTCATGATGTACTCTGCATATATGTTAAATAAGCAGGGTGACAATATACAGCCTTGACATACTTCTTTCCCTATTTGGAACCAGTCTGTTGTTCCATGTCCAGTTCTAACTGTTGCTTCCTGACCTGCACACAGGTTTCTTAAGAGGCAGGTCAGGTGGTCTGGTATTCCCATATCTTTCAGAATTTGCCATAGTTTGTTGTGATACACACAGTAAAGGCTTTGGCATAATCAATAAAGCAGAAATAAATTTTTTTCTGGAACTCTCTTGCTTTTTCGATGATCCAGCGGATGTTAGATCCCTCACAGGGGCAATGCTGGCACATTGGCTGTGATGACGCACAAGCGAGGCTGAGAGGAGCTACCCTATGTCCGAGGTAAGGAGCAGCAGCTGTGCTTTGCTGGAACAGCTGTAAAGAGATACCCCACGTCTAAGGTAAGAGAAACCCAAGTAAGATGATAGGCTCTGAGAGGAGGCATCAGAGGGCAGACAGACTGAAACCACAATCACAGACAACTAGCCAATCTGATCACACGGACCACAATCTTGTCTAACTCAATGAAACTAAGACATGCCGTGTGGGGCCACACAAGACAGATGGGTCATGGTGGAGAGGTCTGACACCTGTGGTTCACTGGAGAAGGGAATGGAAAACCACTTCAGTATTCTTGCCTCGAGAACCCCATGAACAGTATGAAAAGGCAAAAGCATGGAACACTAAAAGAAGTCCCCAGGTCAGTAGGTGCCCTGTATGCTACTGGAGATCAGTGGAGAAATAACTCCAGAAACAATGAAGGGATGGAGCCAAAGCAAAAAATGGCACACAGTTGTGAATAAGACTGGTGATAGAAGCAAGGTTCGATGCTGTAAAGAGCATATTGCACAGGAACCTGGAGTGTTAGATCCATGAATTAAGGCAAACTGGAAGTAGTCAAAGAGGAGATGGTAAGAGTGAACATTGAAACTGTAGGAATTAGTGAATTAAGATGGACTGTAATGGGTGAATTTAACTCAGATGATCATTATATCTACTACTGTGGGCAAGAATCCCTTAGAAGAAATGAAGTAGCCATTATGGTCAACAAAAGAGTCTGAAATGCAGTACTTGAATTCAATCTCAAAAACGACAGGATGATCTCTGTTCATTTCCAAGGCAAACCATTCAATGTCATGATTATCCAAGTCTATGCCCCGACCAACGCTGAAGAAGCTGAAGTTGAATGGTTCTATGAAGACCTACAAGACCTTCTAGAACTAACACCCAAAAGAAATTTTCTTTTCATTATAGGGGACTGGAATGCAAAAGTAGGAAGTCAAGAAACAGGCAAATTTGGCCTTGGAGTACAGAATGAAGCAGGGCAACAGCTAATAGATTTTTGCCAAGAGAATTCACTGGTCAGAGCAAACACCCCTTTTCAACAACACAAGAGAAGACTCTGTACACGGACATCACCAGCTGGTCAACACTGAAATCAGATTGATTATATCCTTTGCAGTCAAAGATGGAGAAGCTCTATACAATCAACAAAAACAAGACCGGGAGCTGAGTATGGGTCAGATCAGGAGCTCCTTATTACCAAATTCAGATTTTAATTGAAGAAAGTCAAATTTGGCCTTGGAGTACAGAATGAAGCAGGGCAACAGCTAATAGATTTTTGCCAAGAGAATTCACTGGTCAGAGCAAACACCCCTTTTCAACAACACAAGAGAAGACTCTGTACACGGACATCACCAGCTGGTCAACACTGAAATCAGATTGATTATATCCTTTGCAGTCAAAGATGGAGAAGCTCTATACAATCAACAAAAACAAGACCGGGAGCTGAGTATGGGTCAGATCAGGAGCTCCTTATTACCAAATTCAGATTTTAATTGAAGAAAGTGGGTAAAACCACTAGATCATTCAGGTATGACCTAAATCAAGTCCTTATGATTATACAGTGGAAGTAAGAAATAGATGTAAGGAACTAGATCTGACAGAGTGCCTGATGAACTATGGATGGAGGTTTGTGACATTGTACAGGAGTTAGGGAGCAAGACCATCCCCCAAGAAAAAGAAATGCAAAAAAGCAAAATGGCTGTCTGAGGAGGCCTTACAAATAGCTTTGGAAAATTGAAAGTAAATACTGCAAATCTTAGGTGAAACACTATAAGAAAATTTACTTTAAAATACACAATTAATAAGCCATTACTAGAGTGGAAATAGAATTGTAAAATATAACATAACATAAAGCAGAAAAAGAAAATAAAAAGTAACACAGAATCAATCAGTATACAGAAAACAAGTACCAAGATGATATTTTAAATATGATTATGTTAATAAATATAGCCAATATGAATAGTCTAAATGCATCCACTAAAGGAAGAAAGAGACTGGGGATCACAGAAGAAAGCAATACTCAACATTATGCCATCTATGCACAGCTATATACAAGAAAAGCACTTAAAATATAATCATAATCACAAATATAGCAATTGGCATATTAAAATGCTGATTCAAATTACTGAGTGAATGAATGAATATTTCTTTTATTTCTTCTTCTTGTCTGCTTGCTTTGGCTAAGATTTCCAAAACTGTGTTCAATAAATGTGGTGAGGGTGGGCATCCTCGTCTTGCTCCTGATCTTAGAGGACATGCTTTCAGATTTTCAATATTGAGCATGATGTTAGTTGTGGGCTTGTCATATGTGACCTTTATTATGGTAAATTTTTTGTTTGTGCAGGCATGCTTAGTCATGTCTGACTCTTTGTGACCCCATGGATGGTAGCAAGTCAGCGTCCTCTGTGTGGAATTTTCCAAGGAAGAATACTGATGTGAATTGCCATTTCCTACTCCAGGGAACCTTCCTGACCCAGTGATCAAACCTGTTTCCTGCATTGGCAGGTGGATTTTTACCACTGCACCACCTGAAAGGTCCATTATGTTGAGGCAGGTTCCACCTATGCCCAATTTCTGGAGAGTCTGTTATTATAAATGGATGCTGACTTTTGTCAAAAGCTTTTCCTGAATCTCTTGAGATGATCATATGTTTTATTCTTCAACTTGCTAATGTGGCATGTCACAGTGACTTGTGGACATAAAATCATTTTGTATCTCTGAGTTCAGCTGAGTTCATTCAGTTCAGTTGTTCAATCATGTCTGACTCTGACTCCAAGGACTGCAGCACACCAAGTTTCCCTTTCCATCACCAACTCCCAGAGCTTGCTCAAACTTATATCCATCCAGTCGGTGATGCCATACAATCATCTTATCTTCTGGCACCCCCTTCTCCACCTGCCTTCAATCTTTCCCAGCATCAGGGTCTTTTCCAATGAGTCAGTTCTTCACATCAGATGGCCAAAGCATTGGAGTTTCAGTTTCAGTATCAGTTCTTCCAATGCTAATATTTTGTTGAGGATTTTTGCATCCATGTTTGCATCCATGTTCATCAATGAACTGACCTGCAATTTTCTTTTTATGTGTGATAGTGATAACTTTTTTGGTTTTGATATCAAGGTAATAATGGCCTAATAGAATGCATTGGGAAGCATTTTGAAGGGGACAGTTTGAAAAGAATTTGTGTTAACACTGCTCTAAATGTTAAGTGTAAAATTCACCTGTGAAGCCATCTGGCCCTGGACTTGTGTTTGTTGGGAGTTTTAATTTATTTCTTTATTCATACTGATTCAATTTCACACTGGTAATTGTTCTGCTCATATTTTCTATTTCTTCCTCATTTAGTCTTTGGAGCTTGTAGATTTCTGTGAATTTTTCCACTAAGGTTATTCATTATATATATATATATATACATATGTCATTTTTCATTGTAATCTCTTATGATCCTTCGTATTTCTTTGGTGTCTATTGTTACTACTCCTTTCTCATTTCTAATTTGCTTGATGTTGGCCTTCCCTTTTTTCTTAATGAGTCTACCTTAAGGTTTTTCAGTTTTGCTTGTCTGTAAAACTTGAAAGAACCAGCTTTTAGTTTCATTGATCTTTTCTTTTTTTTTTTTTCCTGTCTCTTTTCATTTACTTCTGCTCTGATCTTTATGATTCCTTTTCTTTTACCAACTTTGGGTCTTATTTATTCTTCTTTTTCTAGCTCCTTTAGTTGTCAGGTTAAGTTGTTTATTTAAATTTTTTATTTCCTGAGATAATCTTGTATCACTTTAAAACTTTCCTCTTAGAACTGCTTTTGCAGCATCCCATAGATTTTGGATTATGTTTTTGTTTTCATTTGTATGTAGATTTTTTTCTTTCCTCTTTTATTTCTTGAGCGATCCTTTAATATTTTACATAGCCTACAGATGCTTGTGGGCTTTTTTGCAAGTTTTTCCTGTAGTTGATTTCTAGTCTGATATCATTTTAATTTTCTTAAATTTACCAAGGCTTGTTTTTTGATTTAGCATGGAGAATGTTCCATGTGCTCTTGAAAAGAATGTGTATTCTGCTGCTTTTGGATAGAATGTTCTACATGTATTTATTAAGTCATTTAAAGTCGTGTCATTTAAAGCCAATGTTATTTCATTGATTTGCTCTCTGAATGATTTGTCCATTGCCATAAGTGGTGTGTTAAAATCCCTTAATATTGTTGCTTTACTATCAATTTCTTCCTTTTGTCCATTAATATTTGCTTTATGTATTGAGATCCTCATATATTGGTTATATGTATATTTACAATTGCTGTATCTTTGCCTTGGATTGATCCCTTAATCATTATGTAATGTTCTTCTTTATTCCTATAACAATCTTAATTTTTAAAGACAATATTGCCTGAGATAAGTATTGCTACTCTAGGTTTCTTTTGATTTCCATTTGCATGGAATACCTTTTTCCTTTTTATGATTGGAGTATGGTTGCTTTGGATGAAGTTGGATGAAGCACAAGCTGGAATCAAAATTGCCGGGAGAAAATCAATAACCTCAGATACGCAGATGACAGCACTTATGGCAGAAAGTGCAGAACTAAGGAGCCTTTTGATAAAAGTGAAAGAGAAGAGTGAAAAAGTTGACTTAAAGCTCAACATTCAGAAAACAAAGATCATTCCATCCAGTCCCATCACTTCATGGCAAATAGACTGAAAAATAGTGGAAACAGTGGCAGACTTTATTTTTTAAAGCTCCAAAATTACTGCAGATGGTGACTGCAGCCATGAAATTAAGAGATGCTTACTCCTTGGAAGAAAATTTATGATCAACCTGGACAGCATATTAAAAGGCAGAGACATTACTTTGCCAACAAAGGTCTGTGTAGTCAAGGCTATGGTCATTCCAGTAGTCATGTATGGATGTTGACAGTTGAAATACAAAGAAAGCTGAGCACCGAAGAATTGATTCTTTTGAACTGTGGTGTCGGAGAAGACTCTTGAGAGTCTGTTAGACAGCAAGGAGATTCAACCAGTCCATTGATTCAACCAGTCCTTCCTAAAGGAAATCAGTTCTGAATATTCATTGGAAGGACTGATACTGAAGCTGAAACTCCAGTCCTTTGGCCACCTGACACAAAGCGCTGACACATTTGAAAAGACCCTGATGTTAGGAAAGATTGAAGGCAGGAAGAGAAGGGGATGACAGAGGATGAGATTGTTGGATGCCATCACCGACTTAATGAGCATGAGTTTGAGTAAACTTTGGGAGTTGGTGATGAACAGGGAAGCCTGGCATGCTGCAGTCCATGGGGTCAAAAAGAGTTGGACACAACTGAGCAACTGAACTGAACTGATCTGAACTGATAGTTGCTTTAAACTGCTGTGTCTATTTCTGCTGTGCAGGAAAGTGAAACACCCCTACATATCAGCCTGTCTTTTTTGCATTCCCTTCCCATTTTTGTCACCAGAGAGCACCGAGTAGAGTTCCCTGTACTATATAGCCCACCCCAATCTTCCAATTCATCCCATCATCCCCCTAACCCCTTGGTAATTATACATTTGTTCTTTACGTCTGCCTCTATTTCTCCTTTGCAAATAGGATCATCTATACCATTTTTCTACCCACTCCAGTGTTCTTGCCTGGAGAATCCCAGGGATGGGAGAGCCTGGTGGCTGCCATCTATGGGGTCGCACAGAGTTGGACACGACTGAAGTGACTTAGCAGCATACCATTTTTCTAGATTTAACATATATGTATTAATGTATGATATTTTTTTCTCTTTCTGACTTACTTCACTCTACATGATAGTCAGGTCCATCTATGTCTCTGTAATTGAAACTATTCTGTTCCCTTTAATGGATGAGTAATATTCTACTGTATATACACCACATCTTTATCCATTCCTATGCTGATGGACATTTAGGTTTCTTCCATATGCTAGCTAAATGTAAATAGTGCTGAAAAGAACATTTATATACATTTATCTTTTTGAATTATGACTGTCTCCAGGTATATGCCCAGTAACAGGATTCTTGAGTCTAGATTGTTCTATTTTTAGGTTTTTAAAGATCCCCCATACTATTCTCCCACTGTTTTCCAATGTTTCCCCACCAGTTTGCCATGAAGCAATGGGATTGGATGCCATGATCTTACTTTTCTGAATGCTGAGTTTAAGCCAACTTTTTCACTTTCCTCTTTCACTTTTGTCAAGAGCGTCTTTAGTTCTTCACTTTTCTGTCATAAGGCTAGTGACATCTCCATATCTGAAGTTATTGATATTTCTCTTGGCAGTCTTGATTTCAGCTTCGGCTTGACCCACCCTCACATTTCTCATGATGTACTATGCATGTAACTTAATTAAGCAGGGTGACAATACACAACCTTGATGTAATCCTTTCCCAATTTGGAACTAGTTTGTTGTTCCATGTTCAGCTCTAACTGTTACTTCCTGACCTGCATACAGATTTCTCAGCAGACTGGTCAGGTGGTCTGGTATTCCCATCTCTTTAAGAATTTCCCACAGTTTATTGTGATCCACACAGTCAAAGGCTTTGATGCAATCAATAAAGCAGAAGCAAATGTTTTTCTTCCAGAAAAACTTTTTGCTTTTTCAATGATCCAATGGATATTGGCAATTTGATCTCTGGTTCCTCTGCCTTTTCTAAATCCAGCTTGAACATCTGGAAGTTCATGGTTCACATACTACTGAAGCCAGCTTGGAGGATTTTGAGCATTACTTTGATAGCATGTGAGATAAGTGCTATTGTGTGGTAGTTTGAACATTCATCGTCATTGCTTTTCTTTGGGATTGGAATGAAAACTGAACTTTTCCAGTCCTGTGGCCACTGCTGATTTTCCAAATTTATTGGCATATTGAGTGCAACACTTTCACAGCATCATCTTTCAGGATTTGAAACAGCTCAACTGGAATTCCATCACCTCCACTAGCTTTGTTTGCAGTGATATTTCCAAAGGCCCATTTGAGTTCACATTTCGTGATGTCTGGCTCTAAGAGAGTGACCATACCATTGTGGTTATCATGAAGATTATTTTTGTATGATTCTTCTGTGTATTCTTGCCACTTCTTCTTAATATCTTCTGCTTCTGTTAAGTCCATAACATTTCTGTCCTTTATTGTGCCCATCTTTGCATGAAATATTCCCTTGATATCTCTAACTTTCTTGAAGAGATCTCTAGTCTTTCCCATTCTGTTGTTTTCTTCTATTTCTTTGCATTGATCACTGATGAAGGCTTTTTTATCTCTCCTTGTTTTTCTTTGGAAACTCTGCATTCAAATGGGTATATCTTTTCTTTTCTCCTTTGCCTTTCACTTCTCTTCTTTTCACAGCCTCAGACAACCATCTTGCCTTGTTACATTTCTTTTTCTTGGGGATATCTTGATCTCCTGTACAATGTCATGAACCTTCGTCCATAGTTCTTCAGGCACTCTATCAAATCTTATCCCTTGAATCTATTTCTCTTTTCCACTGTAAAATCATAAGGGATGTGATTTACGTCATACCTGAATGGTCTAGTGGCTTTCCCTACTTTCTTCAATTTAAGTCTGAATTTGGCAATATGGAGTTCATGATCTGAGCCACAGGCAGTTCTTGGTCTTATTTCGGTTGATTATATAGAGCTCTCCATCTTTGGCTGTAAATAATATAATCAATCTGATTTTCGTGTTGACCGTTTATAGATGTCCATGTGCAGAGTCTTCTCTTGTGTTATTGGAAGAGGGTGTTTGCTCTGACCAATGCGTTCTCTTGGCAAAACTCTCTGTCTTTGCCCTGCTTCATTCTGTACTCCAAAGTCAAACTTGTCTGTTAACTCCAGGTAGCTCTTGATTTCCTATTTTTGCATTCTAGTCCCCTATAATGAAAAGAACATCTTTTTAGGGTGTTAGTTCCAGGAGGTCTTGTAGGTCTTTCATAGCACCGTTCATCTTCAGCTTCTCCAGAATTGCTGGTTGGGACATGGACTTGAATTACTGTGATACTGAATGGTTTACCTTGGAAATGAACAGAGATCATTCTGTCATTTTTGAGACTGCACCCAAGTACTACATTTTGGATACTTCATAGTTAACTCTTGCTAATTATAAGGGCTACTCCATTTCTTCTAAGGGATTATTTTCCACACTAGTAGATATAATGGTCATCTGAGTTAAATTCACCCATTCAAGTCCATTTTAGTTTCCTGATTCCTAAAATGTCAACGTTCATTCTTGCTATCTCCTGTTTGATCACTTACAATTTGCTTTGATTCATGGACCTAACATTCTAGGTTTCTATGCAATATTGCTCTTTAAAGCTTTGTATCTTGCCTTCAAAGCCACATCAGTCACATCCACAACTGGCTGTTGTTTTTGCTTTGACTCTGTCTCTTCATTCTTTCTGTAGTTATTCTCCACCTTTCTCCAATAGCATTATTAGGCACCTACTGACCTGGGGAGTTCATCTTTCAGTATCTTATCTTTTTGT